>PVJX010028791.1:6146-23626 GCA_004027295.1 Dolichotis patagonum | reverse complement strand
ATATCTCACCGAAGAAATCTCCTTTTTAAAATATTTGTTGTGGAATGTGTATGTAATTTTACCACTCAGATAGCTGAGGCAGGAGTATCTCTGATCATCTGAGCACAGCTGGAACTCCACAGCAAAATTCAGTCCTATAAGCAGCAAAACATTTTGTTAAAAAAACAACTTGTTTAATGTCTACTGTGCCATTTTATGACACAGTGCATTTTGCCTTGTTTTTTAATATTGGGGAGGGAGCCTAGAGACTTCTCACTGAGTTACATGTCTCGTGCTTTTATTTATGTTGGGGAGGAGATTTGGTCCAATTAATTCACTAGACTTCCAAAGTTGGGATGAACCTTTCAGAGTCCTGGTACTTCAATCCCCAAGAGTGATGGGATTACAGGAGCTCAATAGCATGCCTGCTTGGTCACCTGTGTCTCTAACAACACCATTCTATTAACATTTCTATTAACACTCTGAAGCAGTCCAAGGCTGTGAGCCAGGTAACTAGAGGGTACTTCAAAGAAATTGTGTCCTCTGAGTTCACTGCCATATGGGCCCCTTTAAACACCTTTCTTCATCTCCATTTTCAGCCTCTGACTCTATATTCTACTTCACACAGAACGTGGAGTGTGATGGGTTAAAACCTCGCTGAGGATGAGACAGAAAATGTGTCTACCTCTCTCCTTTGTCCCTACTCTGGCCATAGGAGGTTGTGATTTGACCAGGAGATGTCTATCCCACCCACTTGCTCTCCTTTGCTCCCTCTTGTATCCCAATTCACCTGGACAATTCTCTTCAGTGTCCTCCTGGCTTATCAAACTACCATCCCCTCTCCTACATGAGAGCAGCCAGGCCAAGCTGGGTAACTGCCCCACTCCAGCCCCTTCAGCTGATACAGTTGCATTTGTGAACAGGTAGGGCACCTGGAAATAAAGAAAGTAACTGACGGAGGGAACTGGGTTCCTTACTCTCATAAGCAGTATGCACATCAAGCCTTCTAGAGGAGTTCTGCATTTGAGCCCTTTGCCTGACTGACACAGGTCTGTCACCACAAGGGAAGTCCAGCAGCTGAAGAACAATTGCACCTAAGGGAAGACAAGTTTGCCCATGCCAAGGGGGAAATGTTTTTCAGGACAAGGAAGTGACTGAAAACTGTCCTTAATGATGTCATGCCAATCTTGGAGCTCACCCACTGTCTGAATGCCCTTGGGGATGTCCAGGAGGTATCCTTATTGTTTTCAAATAGAAATGTCATGAAGATGAAATAAGGTAAAATAGTGCTGGTACCACAAGGACTCATTGATCATTGGTTTTTGCTAATACAATTGAAATCTGGGATTCTATTTCTTAGAGCCCAATGTACACCACCTGAAACATCCCTAGCTGTGCCAGGCAGTGCTCACTAGATAAACAGATTGAGTGCAAAGTAATCAAATCAGCAAGAGTGACTTACAGTTGCTGCCCACAGAGTCACCTGTGGGAGAGAAAAGAAGGCTGTTGGCATGCTGGAGACACAAAGAACCCAGTTGAAATCCTGGAGCTGTGTTGAGTCTGGTGCCAGTTCTTCTCAAACAGATGAGACCCTCACTTATTGCCTACCCTTTTATACCAGGTAAATGAGGATCCACCCTAGGGTGGGACTTCACAACCTATTCTAATCCACTTGAGCTGGCTATGTTTTGCTTATATTGACAAATTCAGTTAACTCTCACACCACCTTTCTCCTATCTCTCTAAAGAAAAGGATTCCTTTTGGCTACTTCTTAATTTATTGTTTATATTTCATTTATTTATTTAGTTAGCATTTTTGAGACAGGCTCTTGCTGTGTAGTGCAAGCTAGAATTACACTTTATATGATCCTACTGCCTAAAGCTTTTGTGTGCCGGGAATATAGACAAGGCCATTATGCCTGATTTGGAATTCATAAGGAGGCTCAAATATGAGTATTCAGCAATCATCAGTAGGCAGGTGTGGTGGCACACTCCCCTAATCCCAGCGCTGCAGAGCCTGAGGTACATGGATCATTGAAAATTGGACACCAGCCTGAATTACAGAGTGAGCTCAAGGCAGGCCTGAATAACCATAGAATTCCTTTATTATGTTAATAAAAGTGGGGAAATTCTCCTTCCTACGGACGATCAGAAACTTTAGCTTTTCCCTAAATCAAATAGGTAAGGACATTGAAAGTCCAAACTTTTCACCTGAAGCAAACCATAACCTGAAATGGTGCTTATGAGTATATCCTAAAGGAATCAATGAAGAAAGCAAAGATTACCTGCCCCTGTGCCTGGCACTGATCAGCTGTCGAAAGAGGGAAGCATGGGCAAAATTCACAGTTTACATTGTGAATGATAAAGGCCAGAAAACCAAAGATCTATCGAGTCAAGAAATTCATAGATTTGATCCAGGCACAGAATGGGGATTCAGAAAATTATTCCTTAGAGATTATTTTTTGGATGCAGCCAATGGGCTACTCCCCAATGACAAGCAGACCCTCTTCTGTGAGGTGAAAGTGGCCCAAGACTCCACCAACATTTTTAGTCAGGATAATTAGAATATGGTGAAAGCTTGTGAGTGTTTGTTATCAAGTGATCTAGGAGGTCTGTGGAAGCATTCCCTGTTGGCAGACTGTTGCTTGAGTGTGTCTGGCCAGCCTGGAATTCGAGGCTCACAAAGCCATCTTAGCAGCTCACTCTCCAGTTTTCAGGGCCATGTTTCAATATGAAATGCAGAAGAGCAAAAACAATCGAGTTGAAATCAGTGATATGGAGCCTGAAGTTTTCAAGGAAATGATCCATTTTTCTACACATGAGTCAAGATTATCATTTTTCCTGGCAGACCTGTACTCTGAGGCATAAACCTACTTTGCTTTTTCTTTATTGAATGGTTTTTTCTTCATTTGCTTTCAAATGAAAACCATTCAGTGACTCTTAACATTTCAAACACATCCGATTCCCCAAAGTCTCTACTATTCTCCATGTAATAATCACTATTCATGGTTGGATGGCACAAACCTGTAATTCTAGCTATTGAGGCTAGAAAAGCCTAAATCTGAAGGCCAGCCTTGATATCCTCCCAAGACTCACTCTCAAATAAAAATTAATTTAAAAAATGGCTAGTATTCTTGGTAACACAAACCAAACCAAACCAAACCAAATAGAACCCAACAAAACAAAGTAACAAAAGAAATCAAAACCAATACAAGAAAATCAAGAAATTAACAAGACTTTGGGAGCCACTGAAGCTGGAGATTGATCAAATGTGTAGGGTAAAACAAGCTCAGACCACCCAAACCCCCAAAGGAAACCAGAGAGACTAAAACAAGCTATGTAAACAAAGCAAGCTTGTTCTAGCACCAAGAAGGCAAGGGGTCCAGGCCTACCAGACAAACAAGTTGCAAGGCAGTGGAGTTAAAATTCACATTCTTCTTTGGAGAGTGTAAGTAAATATGCTGCATTGGTTGAGCAGTACCTTTCCTCCCATGCGGAGGATAAGGACTCCACTTGACCCCAGCTTTGTCTCTTTTTATTTTTTTCATCTACTCCCAGTTTATAACACCAAAAATCTGGGGAGCCACGTTGGGTAATGGCAAGAAGATTGAGAATTTAACGAAAGCACTCTTTGATAATGTGCTAATCTATCTGGTGTACTCTAAACTCATGGAATATTTAAATGGCAAGCTAATTGATTGATAATAGAAGAACATGCCTAAATTTTAGTTCTTTTGCAATATAGCAACACTAAACAGTACAGATATGTAACAATTTTCCCCTTTGATAAAGGCCCCTGATCAAGAATTCCAAGACCCCTGCCTGAAAGCAAGCTTAAGCTTAGACTAATTTCAAGAAAGCTACTTGGGTTTCCCTGCTAATCTTACAACTTGAATGATGATAAAAGATACTGATGAGAGTGCAATCATGAAATTAATTGCTAACATTTACAAAGCACTCATTAATGATCAGACATTAATTTTATCCACATGAAAAATTGTGAACCAGGATACATAGGCAGCTATGTTTCAAACTTCGGAATATTAGAGGGATCAATGAGAAAACACGACAAATTTATTAGGTGGACACTTGACTCATCTGCCTTATGTCCACAATATATGAGTGCTGAACAAAAGAAAGTCTCCCACTTTTATACATATTTACAGGGAGGGGCCACAAATCTGTCAGTGAGTTTAGAGCTGAGAGAAAGGCCTGTATTTATTCAGTGAGAGTTTAAAAGGACAGCCTTCAAGGAAGACAATTTCTAGAACATCATAGAGCACTGTTCACAGTAAGTATTGTGAATTTTATCAGTATCAGGGCAGAAGTGAGCTTTGAAGGAAAGCAGATTTATGAGAATCCATAACATCACAAAATTCTTCCTGCAGGTGTGAAATTCTTAAACTTATTAGAAAAATAGTCAGTAGTTACAAAGCGTGGCACAGTATCTGAGGGTAGCTGTTCAATGTTGGAAGCAGAAAAAGAATTTAAATTATGCCCCACGTTAGCTGTACTAAAAGTGTGCTACCAGGGAAATGGACCACAAAGAAAAGAGCAGAGGCTGTTTAAGTCAAACCCTTCCTCTGCTGAGTTCTGAGGTCTTGCACTCATATTGCCTAGGCAACTTTTTGGTTTCAGGCTTTATTCCAGTATTTGCATCCATTCTGTGGATCTGGATGAGTCAATGTCTCAATAATCATAAGCTTATCGAGACAACTGCAAAGAAATTGTCTCTTGGCACTATTTCCAAATCATGTTCTGAGCAGGAGGATGATGGTGCTATGGCACTGTAATGCTTTGTGTCTTAATGTTGCCCCAGAGCATCATAGAATCAGGGATGTGAGCTTCCTGAATTTTGTTTTTGATTGGCGTTCCAATGCTGTATTATGGGTTTGAGTGCTACAACCAACATAGGGTGTATAACCTGTAAACAATATAAACTAAGGAATGAGACTGACTCTCTTACTCCTTTCCTTTTCTCCTGTTGAATTTTCTTTTTTCTGCTACCATGAAGTGTTGCCATATGCCCAATGCTTCATGGCCTTGAAGCCTGTCAAGTTTATTTTGAAACCTCCTAATTCTATAATCGAAATAAACCTTTCCTTCATATTGAGTGTCAAGAATTTTGTCCCAGTAATGAGAGAAAATCAAACTTACAACCACTACAGTAACTTAAAAATTCAGAAGGGGAGAATCCAAGCATGGTGGTGATATGTGTAATCCTAGCTTTCAGAAATCTGATTCAGGAGGATCACTAAAGTTAAAAACTAGCTTGGATTAGATAGCAAAACACTGCCCCCAAAATTCTAACAGCATTAGTGATTGAACAAGAAAAAAACAAATTCAAAAGCCTTGAAACAATCACTTCTCTGTAGAAATGTGGAAAAGACAGGTGGCATGAGAAGTAACTGGACATAAAACTTTCAGTAAGACACACCCAGTTGAATTGGATTAGAATAAGGTGGAAAGACACACCCTAGGGTGGATCCTCACTGAAGTGGTATAAAATGGATACCAAGAAGGAAGGGTTGCTTCTGTTTCTTGCAAGGAGTTATGCCTTGCTAGGACCTTGGACTCAGTATCCTGGCTTCCAGCACAGACACTTTAGCCTCCTGAAAGGAACTCACACCAGAGTCAACAGGATTCCAGGGTTTCAGTCCTGGTTCCTTTATGTCTCCAGCGTTCAGCCAGCCATTTTTCCTCTCCCACAGGTGACATTAAGGGCATTCACTGTAAGGCAATCTTGTAAATTTTTGCAGAGTTGTTTACTTTGCATTAAATCCATTTCTCTCATGAGCACTGACAGATGCAGGTAGGGATATATGAGGTTGTTCATATTGGACAAGAAGGAACAGGATCCCGGATTTAAGTTGACTTTGCAAAATTTAATAACACACATTGAGCCTTTGTAAGACTAACACCATTGGATTTTATTCCACCTTCATGACATTTCTGTTAAAATCAATAAGAATATGTATTGGCCATCCCCAGAGTCATTCCCAGGGTACTTGACCTCTAGGGTTGGCATGATGTCCCCAAAGACAAATTCAGTCACTTGCTTTTCCTGAATTTCAACATTCCTCCCTTGTCATGGGCACAGTTGTTGTGGAATTTGCACAATATTTTTTGGATGCTGTTCTTCACTGGACGGTGACACACCTGTGTCAGCCAGGCTGAAGGCCCAAAAGAGGGATGCTTCTAGAAAGCTATTGTGCAAGCTGTTTATGAGAATAAGGGAAACATGTCCATCCCTTGATGACTTAATTATTCCTAGGTGCCCTCTTTCTACTCAAATGCAATAGTATCAACCAAAATGTCTGGTTGTAGAACTTAAACAGGTCTATCTGCACTCATGCTGGAGTGGAGCACGGTAACCCCAGGAGATACTGAAGGGAATTTTCTCAGTTAGTGGGGGTACAAGTGTTAGCAAGGATGAGGAATAGACATCTGCTGACCAAATCCCAACATCCCATGGTCAGTGTAGGAAGAAAAGAGACAGACAGTCAATGTTTCTGTCTAATTCTCAGCAAGGGAGCTAAACATGTGTGCTACAAACTCTGAGTGGAGTAGAATATATTGTTGCAAGTTTAAGATCGAGATAAAAATTAAGGACAATAATAAGGCCCATATTACAGTGACCATACATTTTCAGAGGGCCTAATTGCTTCGTAGGTCATTCTAGTACTTGTGCCACAGCCTGGGAGTCCTTCATAATGTTAAAAGCAAAGGGCAAGTGCAGATAGAGAACCTCTTGACCAGGAAGGATATGCTGGTGTATTTTAGCAGTCCCAACTTGCGGGAGCATCAGCAAGAGGACTGTAAGTTTCATCTCTGCTTGCAAAGTGTGTTGAATATATAAGAATCTCTTTTTAAAAGAAATTAAGAGTGGCAGTTATATAACTCAGTGGAAAGGCTTCAGGTTCAATTCACAGTATCATTAAAAATGATACAAAACCCACTGTGATATTTAGCATCATTAAACAGGAGAATTCCTTTTGAAAAATTTGGTTTTCATAAGACAGGGTTTTGCCTTGTAGTTTCAACTGCCCTCAAGGAGTTAGCAACTCTTCTGCCTCTCCTTCCTCAGTGTTGGGATTACAGGCAAACACCACCACACCCAGCAGAAAGGCGATTTCTTAGGTTACCTATTTCCTCCAGTGATTAGCAATGCCTTGGAATTGACTGATATGCTTGAAATCTTGGTAAATATATATCTATATAATTTTTTTTTGCTCTATCAGTTAGGCTCTCTGCTTCATGACTGCTATACCATCCTGCTTGTCTCAGACCTGCTGACTGGATTGAAATTTCTAGCAACAGGTGAAGAAAGAAATCTTTGTCCTGTCACTGGGGAAACCAAGTTTCACTTTCATATTGGTGATGTCAAGTTGCAGGTACACCAGCCTCAGGAGAAATGTGGAATGGGCTAGAAGTTGAGAGCCAGTGCACCACAGGCATCAAAATAGTAAAAATGTCTTACCTATGGACCATCAATAACTTTAGCTTTTGCCTAAAAGAAATGGGTGAATCCATTCAAATTTCAACATTTTCATCTGAATCAAATGATAAACTCAAATGGTGCTTAGTAGTCTACCCAAATGTGCTCGATGAAGAAAGCAAAGATTACCTGTCCCTATACCTGATACTGCTCAGCTATACAAAGAGGGAAGTTCAGGTAAAATTTAAGTTTTACATTATAAACGCCAAAGGAAAGAAAAGCAAAGGGCTGTTCAGTCACCGAACTCATAGATTTGTGCAAGGCAAGCAGTGGGGATTCAGAAAATTCATCCTTACATATTTTCTTTGGGAGGAAACCAATGGGCTTCTCCCTCATGACAAGCTGACCTTCTTCTGCAAGGTCAAAGTGGCACAAGATCCCCCCAACATTTGCAGTCAGAATACCATGAGTATGGTGAAGATGCCCAAGTGCTTGTTTGCAGAGGATCTAGGAGAGCTGTGGAAGAAATTCAGGTTCGCAGACTGTTTCTTGTGTGTAGCTGGCCAGGAGCTCCAGGCTCACAAATACATCTTAGCAGCTCGATCTCCAGTTTTTAGTGCCATGTTTGAACATCAAACACAGGAGAGCAAAACCAATCGAGTTGAAATCAGTGACATGGACCCTGAAGTTTTTAAGGAAATGATGATCTTCATCTACACTGGAAAGACGCCAAACCTCAGCAGCATGGCAGCTGATCTGCTGGCAGCTGCAGACAGGTATGTCCTGGAGCACCTGAAGCTCATGTGTGAGAATTACCTCTGCAGCAACCTCTTCTTGGAGAATGTCCTGGAGATCCTCATTGTGGCTGACCTCCACAGTGTGACTCTGTTGAGAACTCAGGCAGTGGATTTCATCAGTTATCATCTGTCTGCCATCCTGGATACTGAGGAGTGGAAGTCCATGGAGGTGTCACACCCTCACGTGGTGGCGGAAGCCTACCAGTCTCTGGCTTCTGTGCAGTGTGCTTTCTTTGGTCCCCAATGCAAACGTGCAAGACAGTGCTAAGATCCCACGTGCCCATCTAAGTCTCAAAGAATTGGCCACAATTGCTGCCGAAGATCTGCAGCTAGACAGGGCATTCTGTGCAGGTATCCCTCTGTTAAGAGAAAACACTGAATTGTGTCTCTCCAGAGATGGATGGGACTCCATTCAGGTCAGGAAAAGGAGATAGGCCTTTTAGAATTGAGAAGGAAGAGTAACTTCAGCAAAGTTCTGACAATAAAACCTAGAAATACTCAGAAATCTAATCCATGTTTATTCTACACCCTAATAGTTTCAATATTGATCCTAAACTGGTACCAAATCCCCAAGGAGAAAGACCAAACCATGGAGTGGGGCTTCCCCCAGTAGGAAGGACCATGACCTCCATTCCTTAAATTCAGAGCTGGAATTTCTCCGTGTCAACTAGCTCTGGGCTCCCAAATTCTCAGAGTGACTCTTTATCTCTCCCACCCCGGTTTATGTAAATAAAATTTTATCATGCTTTGTACAGTTGTTTCTCCTTTCTTTTTCCACACCAGAGAGACAAAAGCCTTGGAAAATTTTTGCTGTCAACTAGTGACTTCAGGCTCACACAGAGAATGGAAATCTCAGGTCCAAAATAGCACTAAGTAAGTTAGGGGATGGGAGAAGTAAAGGACCTAGGACTCTGGCTGCTGGACCCAAGGAAAATCTTGTGACACATGTCTATGCTCTGTTTGCCTTGCTTAGTGACAAGGGCATGCAGACTTAGGCATTAGTCTGCAAATCCTAAAACTGGTAGTGCAGGACCCTGCCGGCACCTGAGGAAGCAAACCAATCATCAAACTTGTAGAGCAAAATGAGGAGTAATGGGACACTGTGAAAGAATACTCTTTTAAGAAAGGAGAATAAAAGGAGTATGCAGTATTAATTTGTGCATTCCAAAGGAATTCATCCTGAGGGAAGCAAATTTTAGTCCTTCCAACTGAGTAAAACATGAGTGTTTGCAAAAATGCCTCATCATTCCACAAATCTCAAACAAAGCTCTCTCACTGTTATCATTTACCATTTGCAAGAAAAGAATACACCATTTTATCCTCTTCTGAAAGTGAAGAGTGGAGGAAAAAAGAAGAAAGAGGCGATTCCATCTGGAAGATGGGTTTTCTGACAGTTCTAAATTTTGCAAAAATCACTACTGGTGTTTGTTTGGGACCACACTGACTGTTTCAAAACTGAGGGATATCTAAAAACACCCAAAGATGTGATGCTTTTGTCTTGCACAACTGCACAGTAGAACAGCTGCACAGTGGCATACAGTGATGTAATCATGACTAAGGACAGTTAAAGCCTCATGAACTCTTTATGGCACTGTCAAAAATGTAAACATGAGATAGCAAAAGCATTTGAAATTCTGTATTATTTATATCCTTTTTCCTGTTCGGCTTCTTTTACAATAATAAATGAAAAATAAATAAATGTTACAGTGGGTCAAAAAACAGAAATTATACAATAAAAATACAGGATGTTCTCACTCTGTTGGTGTCTCTTCTGTGCCTTTATTTTTTCTTTTGGTACCAGAAAATCAAACGTACATCCTCGCACATGTTTGCTACTGAGTTAATACCCTGTCTTTTGCTGAGGTTCTGCATACATGTGTTCTTTATCCTTGCATCTTCACTCATGAAAATCACGTTTGGGCCCCTTGAGCAGGCTGACATTATTGAAAACAGGAAAAAATGATTCACTGGGCATTCATTTGTCTCAACAAGAACTATGGTTCTTAGATATTGTGGGAAATGAGTATTGGCATGTAACACCTCTCTATTTTATTTCTCTTCCCTCCTCTGCTCTGCTTTAAAGAAAAGAAAGCACAAACAAAACAAACAGAAGAAAATTGGAATTTTTATTATTAAATGCTCTGTTGAAAAATGTCACAGTGCATATCTCTCACGAGTCGGTATCTGAATTTCTGCCTGTGTAGGAGCCATCACACCTTCTCCTAATTTCCTCCATTTCCTACAGGGGAGACCACACAAAAGTTAATGTTTTTCTTCTGAAAAGTAAATAATTACAAATGTGTGTTTCAGTGACTTAGTGTCAAGTGCTATGTAACTGTCTCATGCTTTCTGTCAGTGAAATTGACCTCCCTGTGGAGAGGTAGGGATGATCCAGTAAGAGGACAAGACTCTATGGAGCTTTCATTTATTAATTTACTCTCAGTGGCCCTAACACCACAAGGGCATAAAACACAAGACAGAAATTAATAATTTTGGTTGGGATGACCTTGGAGAATAACAAATCCTCTGAAATATATTAACCTAGACACTACAAGTCAAAGTTCACTATCACTGATTGACCCAAAAACCTTTGATCAATGGACCAAATTATTCTAGGGAAAACGGCAGAATGCCATTTGAGGGTCCATATCAACAATCAGATTTATGTTCTCCATGTTAGATCAGAACATCCTAATGGTGCATCTGCTATTAAGTGTTCATTTGTTCAATGATTAATAGTCCTATGTGATCTGAGTTTAGTCTGGACCAATGCAGGTCAGTTTCTTTGTAATAATGATGTCTCTCAATACAAAATTATAAGTGATAGGAGGACAATAAACCAATTATTACTCGATAACCAAAAGATGATAGCATAAAAAACTTTTAATTATCCCAACCACAACCAGATAAAAGGGGTAAATTGCATAACACTTAAAAGTTTACACTCACAGGTACAATTCTTCTCCTTAACTCTTCAGTTCATAATCCACATCTTTTTATTAATTATTCCAATCCTGCTACCCATAGCATTTCTCACCCTGAGAAAATGAAAAATCCTTGATTATATACCATTACATAAGGGGCAAAACATCATCAGACCATATGGAATCTAACACTCATAAAATCTAGCACTCATAAAATTACTCATCAGGGAGCCCCTTCACCATCAACCTCCTCTCTATTCCTTTTTATCAAAGGCCCAGCCCTAGCCCTTACACTCAGTCTATCCATATGAATTCCAATCCCCTTGCTATATCCATTAATCAACATAAACCTAGGAGTTTATTTACTCTAGCAATCTCATTCCCTGGGATGGTCATGATGAGCACCGAACTCCAAATATGCACTAATCAGAGCACTCCAAACAGTGAACCAAACCATTTCCTAGGAAGTCCCCCTTCTTCTCATCTCCCTCTTAGTCCTACTCCTAAATGGATCACTTCATTAGTAAACCTAATAAAAATAAACAAACAAACAAACAAACAAAAAACACCTGACTATTTCTTTCTACATGTTCCCTAACAACATTATGATTCATCTCAACTTTAGCAGAAACTAACCGAGCCCATGTCAGCTAACAGAAGGTGAATAAGAGCTAGTGTCAGGATCTAACATAGATTAGACTTGAGGTCCTTTTACCCTGTTCTTCATTGGAAAATATATAAACATGATTATAATAAAGCTCACAACTATTACCTTCTTTAACACCACACCAAAAATCATCTCTCCTCAAATTTACAAAACAAACGTCATACTAAAAAACCTTATAATAACAATTCTATTCTTATGGATCCAAGCCTTGTACCCATGATTTCACTATGATCAGTTTATACATCTATTATGAAAAACTTTCCTCCCACTCACATCAGCTGAATGCACATGACACATCTGCTTACCAATCCTGTTATCAGGTATCCTACCCACAAAACCCTAGAAATATACCTGATAAAACAATTGTTTTGATAAAGTAAATCAAAGCGTTATAAAGGCCATTATTTCTAGAATCTTAGGACTCAAACCTACTCCAAAGAACTCTAAATTCTCCCCGCAGTCTTTACATTACACTGTCACAGTTAGCTCAGCTAAATAAGCTGTGAGCCCATATTCTGAAAATGTTGGTTCATGTCCTTCTCGTACTAATTAACCTTATGACATCCACAGAAATCTATATTATTCTAGGAACATTAATGATCCTACTCGACTCACACAGTCTACTCATATGAGCTGACCTAGAAATAAGCATATTAGCCATAATTCGAATTATAATCACTAACCCCAACCCCTGATCCACAGAAGCTGCACCTAAAACTTTCTTAACTGTGGCATCTGGAACAATAATCCTAATATTTTCAGTTATCCTAATGATAAGATATTCAGATCAATGAGTCCCTTTATACTCTCAAATCCAAGTAATTTCATTTATATTAACCTTATCTGTAATAATAAATTCAGGCCTAACACATTTCCTCTTTGGAGGACCAAAAGTCTCCCAAGGCATCATATTCCTCTCAGTACTTACCCTATTATCATGTCAAAAATTGCGCCATTATCTACTCTTTTTTATTCTCCCTCCCTAAATAACCAATGTTTAATCTGCACATCAGCCATCACATGTACTCTACTAGGAGGATGTGGGGTACTTAGACAAACACAACTGAGAAATATCCTAGCATACTCATCAATTGACTACATAGGTGGAATAGCAGCTCTTCCAATCTACAGCCCATCAATTACACTACTAAATTTCACCATTTACTCCATTTTAACAGCTTCTATATTTTTGGTATTCCTCATGTACAACAAAACCACATCAACTATAAGCCACATTTGAAACATCTCACCACTTATGACCACTGTCATAAGAATCACCTTATTATCCCTAGGTGGTTTAGCCCCTCAAACCATGATCACCCCCAAATGACTAATCATCCAAGAAATAGTGCAAAATAAAAATATCATTATACCCACCCTAAGAGCCATTATAGCCCTACTCTACCTTTATTTCTACATATGACTAGTCTACTCAACATCCTTAAATTTATTCCCCTGTAAAAGCAATGTAAAAACCAAAGGATACTTCCAAAACATAAAGAAAATTTCATGTGTGCACACTTTAAATATCCTTTCTATTTGTCTCCTACCCCTCTCACCAATAACCACCATCTTATACCAGGAGTTTAGGTTAAACAGACCAAGAGACTTCAAAGCCCTAAGTAAATGTTAGATACTACTTTGCTTCTGTATAAAGACTGCCCTTTTTCATCTCACAACAATTGAATGCAAATCTGACACTTTAGTTAAGCCAAGCCCTCACTAGATTGGTGGGCCCTAAACCCAGGAATCTTTAATTCACAGCTATATACCCTAATTGACTAGCTTCAATCCACTTCTCCCACCCTAAAGAAAGAAAGGGCTGATGAAGCTCCAGCAGGACACAAACTCATCCTTGGAACATGCAGTTCAATAAGACTGATCACGTCAGGATTCACAGTAAAAAGAGGACTAAACCTCTGTACTTAGATTTATAGTCTCATGCCAACTCGACCATTTTACCCTGCACATTTAAATTAATCGCTGTCTATTCTTCACAAATCATAATGATATCAGCACACTATATCATCTGTTTGGTTCCTGGGCCTTCATAGTAGGAACCACACAGAGCCTGCTGATCTGGGCAGAACTAGGGCCACCAGGGACATTATTAGGTGATGATCAAATCTATAACATAATTGTAACTGCCCATGCCTTCAGTATAATGTTCTTTATGTTTATAACCATTATAATTGGCAGGTTCAGAAACTACCTAGTACCATTAATATTTGGCAACTCAGATAAAGTTTTCCCATGAATAAATAACATGAATTTTAACATCTTCCTCCATTATTCCTTCTCCTACTTTCATCATCAATGGTTGAAGCTGGATCAGGAGCCAGGTGCATATTATACCATCCGTTATCAAGTAACATAGCACATGCAGGACCCTCCTCTCTCTCTCTCTTTAACCATCTTCTCTCCTCACCTAGCTGGAGCATCCTCAATTTTGGGAGCAATCAATTTCTTTACAACAATCATCAACAAGAAATACCCTGTGAATACACAATACCAGACATCATTATTGATTTCATCTATTTTAATTAGAGCCATTCTATTGTTCATATCTTTATTTATACTTGCTGCAGCTATTATAATATTACTTACAGTCAGAAACCTAAACACAACTTTGGCTAATCCTGCCAGTGGAGGGGACACAATTTTGTATCAATGTCTCTCCTGATCTTATGGGCACTCAAAGTTTACATTCTTATTCTAATGGAGTTTGGTATAATCTCACATATCCTTATATACTACCCCAGTGAGAAAGATCCTTTAGGTTATATGGGTACAGTTTGAGATATATATCAGATTCTTAGGTTTTATCATATGATCTCACGATATGTTCACCATCGTCATAGATGTGAATAGATGAGCATACTTTACATCTGCTACAATAATCATTTCAATTCCTACAAGGCTAAAACTATTCAGTTGATTAGTAGCATTACATGGAGGAAACATTAAATGATCCCTAGCAAGACTATTACTTTTCCTAAGACTCTCCAGTATATCTTGTCCATATTCTGACTACACAGACACATATACACTGTGAAATACTCTCTCACCAATAGGTTCCTTCATCTAACAGTTGTTATAGTGATGATTTTCATAGACTGAGAAGCATGTACATCAAAACGAGAAGGCATAAATATTGAACTAACTCCAAATAAGTTAGAGTGATTCAATGGCTGACCTGCAACATAACACACATTTGAAGAACCCACATACCTCCAGTCC
Source organism: Dolichotis patagonum (assembly GCA_004027295.1). Taxonomy (NCBI): domain Eukaryota; kingdom Metazoa; phylum Chordata; class Mammalia; order Rodentia; family Caviidae; genus Dolichotis; species Dolichotis patagonum. Next base: position 8,582 of record PVJX010028791.1, on the reverse strand, counting down.
AAGGGAAAAGAAAGGAAGGAATCGAACTTCTTAAAACTGGTTTCAAGACAGCTCCATATCCCCTCTGACTCTCTTGACTAGAAAGATATTAGTAGAAACATTACATAACTTTGTGAAATTTAAATTATTGGTTAAGTGCCTATATATCTTCATGGTGTATCCCGATGATTTAAGGGTCTGTGATGCTGCCTCCCCTATTCTAGAGGAACTATTACATTTTCATAACCACATACTAATAATTGTATTCCTATTTTATTTTACTTTAAAGAGGGTAAAATAAACATAATAAAACATATCAAATCAGATCCTAGTCAGTTCCTTACTACTATACATTATTTCTCTTATACTCATCATAAAGCTTATGCACACAAGCACTATAGATGCACAAGAGATTGAAACAATCTGAACCACCCTGCCCACCATCATTCTTATTCTTATTGTCCTTCTTTTCTCTTCAAACCTTATATGTAATAGATGAGATTAATAACCCATCCTTAACAGTCAAAACAATAACACATCAATGATACTGAAGCTATGAGTATGTAGCCTGCAAAGAATTCAATTTTTACACCTGTATAGAACCTACAAGTGATTTAAATCTTGGGTAACTTCGACTACTTTAAGTAGGCAATGCAGTTGTTTTCCTATAGAAATAACTATCTTTATGTTAATTTCATCAAAGGTTAGATCCACTCACGAGTAGTCCCAATTTAGTGCTTAAAACAGACATTATCTTAGTGCATATAAATCAAACAACCCTCACATTATAACAACCCGTATTATCGTGTCACCAATTTTCAGAACTTTGTGTTTCAAATCACAGCTTTATACCCATCATTCCTGCAATAGTCCCACTAAAATAGTTTGAAAACTGATCATCCTCAATATTATAAATATTATAAAACTACCCTCTTGTTAATGTTTTAAGTTGAAGATCCTAGGATAATTTCCTTATTAATGAAATGCCCTAACTACATACATCCAAATGGTTTACCTTTATTTTATCAATGATTATCTCCCTATTTATATTTTTATCACTGATAATCTCATCACGCCTACTCAACTTAGATCCAAAAACAACCCACCTAGAAAATACAAAACAAAAGTCACCTTGAGAAAGCAAATAAATGAAAATGTATTTAACTTCTGCATTACAACCACACTAATAGGAATACCTATTGTAATTATTATCATTATATTCTGTGACATTTAATTTTCCTCTTCCAACTGCTTAATTAATAACTACCTCATTACAGTACAAAAATGGACAGTTAAACTGATCCAAAAAAATAATAACAATATACAATATTAAAGGACTAACTCAATCATTAATATTAATCTGCCTCATCTTTTTTATTGGTTCCAGCAAACTTTTAGGCCTCCTACCCCACTTTTTACCTCTACAACACAATTGGCAAAAAACCTACACATGACTATTCCACCTTGAGCAGAAACAGTAATTTGAGTCTTCTGATATAAAAGTCTATAATCATTAGCACATTGTCTCCCTGAAGGAACACCAACTCTACTCATTCAAAGATTCATAGTCATCAAGACAAGTGGTCTATTCAATCAACCCATAGACCTAGCAGTGCAACTAACCATCTACATTGCTGCTGGACATCTACTTGAACACCTATTTGGAGGAGCTATATTAGTATTTACCTCTACCAACCCTTCAACATCTCTAATTACCTTCATTATTTTAAAGATATTAACAATTCTAGAGCTCACTGTAGCAATAACCCCAATCTATGTATTCGCCCTGTTAGTAAGCCTATATTTCTATGCCAAGACCAAATGACCCACTAAAAACATGCCTATCCCATAGTAAATCCAAGTGCCTGATCATTTAAAGGGCATTGTCTGCTCCTTTACTCACTTGGGGTTAATTATATGACATCACTTTACCTCTAAGACACTACTAATTTTCCTAACGAATGTACTCACCATATACCAATGATCACAGGATATTGTAGGAAAGGAAATGTACCAAGACCAGCACACAACAATTATACAAAAAAGGTTGCAGTATATGTAATAATTGTATTTATTTTTTCAGAAATATTTATTATCAGGTTTTTTCTGGAACTTTTATCATTCCAGCCTGGCTGCAACATCAGAACTAGGTTGGTTTGGACCATCCACAAGGATTAAACCCCTTAACCTCATAGAAGTACCCCTTATTAACACATCAGTCCTTCTATCATCAGGTGTGTCAATCACTTGATCTTACCATAGCTCAATAGTAGTAACTGTAACTGTTTTCAGGTAACTGAAAACAAATAATTCAAGCTCTAATCATTACAAATATCTTAGGTTTCTATTTCACCCTACATTAAGCTTCAGAATATTTTGAAATATCATTCTCCATCTCAGATGGGGATTATGGATATACTTTCTTTGTTCCAACAGGATACTACATGTCATTACCAT
>PVJX010028790.1:0-23533 GCA_004027295.1 Dolichotis patagonum | reverse complement strand
ACCCAGCTATTCCGCTTCTAGGCATATTTCCAGAAGAACTGAAAACATCGTACCACAGTGATTTATGTTCACCCATGTTTATAGCAGCACAATTTGTAATAGCCAGATCTTGGAAACAACCTAAGTGCCCATCAACTGAGGAATGGATAAAAAAGTTGTGGCATTTTTATACAATGGAGTACTACTCAGCTATAAAGAAATATCACATCGAGATATTTATAAATAAATGGACATGACTTGAGACCATTCTCTTAAGTGAAATAAACCAAACTCACAAGGGTAAATACCATATAATCTCCCTAACATGAGATTTGATAAGAGTATATAAGACTTTATGGTAAGCATGAGGCCCCATCTCATAGCTTCGAAGTCTTTCACAGTTTTAAATCATCAGTTGGAATGGTGTTATCCTGTTTTGTTTGACTATATCATACGTGATGATATGAATTATATGTTTTATTTAATGTGCATTACATGCTCCCAAAGTACCTGTTTAGGTAAATACCTTCCCACTTCACTTTCTGTTCTATGGGGTGGCGATGGGGTGGAGAAAGACAGAGACAGACAGGGAGACAGAGACAGAGAGACAAAGAGAAAGACAGAGAAGACTCTGTTTACTAAGTTCCATTTCTTTCTGGGCCCATAGCTAGACCAAACCTCCCAGCCCCTGCGGTGGGCCTGTCTGACCTATGGAATGTGGCCATGTAGAATGGATTGAACTTCAGGCCTGACCATTAAAAACAAACCAAAAAAAAAAAAAAAAGCTCTGTATGTCTTACCATGCTTTCTTTTCATGTCCTTGATGGTCTGGTTGTGAACATCTAGCTGTGGGCTCTAGGAAATTCAAAGGTCACAGATGCCAATGGCAGGGATTCTAGGTCCCTAAATTACTGCTGGGTGGAAAGCCACTCAGGAGAGCTAAGTGATCAGATATACCTACAATGAATCAGTTTATACAAACTCAAATGAAATGTTATAGTGTTTAGTCACTGAACTTTGGAGTTGGTCATGACAGAAGTTAGCTCATGCCTGACTAATACATTGTTTCACTTAACCTAGCATGTCTATATCTAAAAAGATTTCAGTTTACACAAAAGGCTAAGAACCAGAGGATACACATCTACACGTCGCTTTGCTCTAATACATGAGAATGGGGGAGGTACAAAGCTAAAAGGTCTCTGGTTCTATGGAATCAGGTTTCTGGAGCTAACAAGAGGCCAGACACTAACTGGAGCATGGGTGTAGGAGGGCTGAAGGTCAGTTTGATTCAGGAAGTGTTTTTTACTCACATACCCACTGGGGGAATGATGGGGTTTTCAAAGGTGAATTTACTTGTCTGTGATAGACAAGAATGTGATAGACAAGAATGTGATAGACAAGGCCCTGAGCAGGAAGATAGCAACATGAACAAGATCTGAGGAAAAATTAAAGCCAGCAGCAGAGAATAGACACCCCAGATATTTAGTCCTTGGCACATGGACAGCAAACAGGATGGTTGCCAGGAGTGAGTTTCAATAAATGGTTCAAGCAGAGGCTCTGAAGGGCCACGTGTGTTGATTTATAGAGCTGGTTTTGTTTGGAGCCAGACACTCTCATGGCTTCCAGACTGGCCAGTTTATGAATCAATCAAGAAACAAAACAAGCCAAGTTACATTTTACTCATGCTATGGGGCTTATTTTCAGTATGACTTTTTGTATCAAAAAATATCTTTAGAAGTTTAATTGATTACTATGGAATTACAAACATCTTCCTGCCAGAGCAGCACATCATCCCCTGAAAAATTTAAGTTTCAGATAAGAAATACACTTAAAAGAAGATATTTGAAAGAACTCTAGAATTCCTGAAACCTGCTGGCCAAAAATAAGTTAGGAGCATAGGCTTGACTTTCACTTCAGCTACTAATGTGCAGCGTGACCATAGCAAATCACTCATCTGGTATCGTCCCCCGTAAAACAAGGGAATTACATCTGAGGACAAATCAAGTGATACCCAAACCTTGAGTTGATTATTTTGCAGAAGTTGTGAGACTGGTGGAGAGTGGCCGCGTCCACCTTCCTTAGGAAAACTGGGCCTGACTGTAAAGCCCAGCAGCCTCCGGGAACAAGCCGTCACTAGAGTGTGACCCTGCCTGGCAGTGCAGGCAGCCAAGCCCTCTTGTAGCCAGCAGCCTGGCACAGCAGCTTCTTCTGAACACACAGGGCAGAGGAAAAGCTCATGGGCTGCTGTGTCCACAGCACCCCCATCTACGGGCGTCCTTTCCCCTCAACTCTTTTAGCCTTGAACATCCATTAACCTGCCCGAACCCTAGTGCTCTATCCATGGGGATAATGGCCAAGGTCTCCCAGAATTTGAGACCAGCAAAAACCACTCATATTTTCCAAGTGTCCTGAGTTACTAAAGAAAATTCCATAAGAAAAGTCAAACATCTAACCATCTTTCCCATGTGTGCACTTCATGAATGCTGTTTTGAATACATACAGATATAATATCCTTTAGTAACATGGAAGCCCTTATAAGAGGGAGGGCAGATCGAAAGGCCTTTCTCTGCATTAAATCCTACCTATGCCCTCTCTTGCCACTAATCTTCCTTGTGGTAAAGGATTCAATGAGAAAATGTTTGTAAAGTGCCTGGCATGACATAGAGAGTAGGCACTCAATAAACGGTAGCTATTACCCTGATGATGATGTATGGGCACGTCTGAAGTTGGGCAAAGCTCTGCAAACGCCTCCAAGTCACCCTGGGGAGTGTGGTGTAGACTAAATGTTTGCCTGGCAAAGACCCCTTCTTGGGTCTCCATCCTTTCCATTTAATCCTCTGGCAGCCAACAAGAGTCCGTAAATGCAGTCTCCCTGAGCACAGATCTCTGGCATCCAGGCTGGTGAGCCAGCCCCACGCCACCGGGAGGGCCCCTGAAGTCTTTAGGAAGGAACGTGGAGGATCTCTCTGCTCCTTGGCATTTGTTTACTGCACCTTATTTATTGTGGAAATGGGAGATGGATGGTTAGGGAAGGAGAGAACAAACAAACCTACCTTCCTCCCTTGCTTCACTGTGTTTGAGTTCCTACTCATATGCACTGAAATGTCTATAATTTACTTTTCAGTTCTGCAATGTTTATGGCTTTTATGTCATTTGAAGGTTATTTATAACAATTATATAAGGAAGCAAAGTGCCATAAGCTGAAGTAATTTACTGTAAAATATCTGAAATGCTAAAATATCAAACGGTGCATTACTGTAGTGCTGGTACTGCTCTTGGAGAAAAAAAAGGGGGAAAGGGAAAAAAGTCTAAAAATACAGCCTCTACCCCATCATGCAGTCTCTTTCATCCATCTTGCAGAGATTTATAAACTCAAGAGCAACTGGTAAGTATTAATTTAATTGCTTTGAGGGAGGGGTTGAAATCGAGAAAACATGGCTCTGTTACAGCACTCTCGGATGTAGATGGATTATTCTGGAGCAAAAGATACAAAAAGGAAGCCAAGCACAAGGGCATCAAGTGGCCCATGACCTTCTGCTTCTGCCACTAAATCCTGATGGCTTGAATCAAAACTATAGGCATCATATTGTAGCAAGGGGAGAGTGAGCAAGTGTTGGGTCCAAGTCTAGCTTGCTAGTTCCAGGAAGTCAACTGAGTAACTTGGGAACACAAAGCCAGGAAAAGATTAAGGGCTGGCAGGTGGCTGCCCTGAGACTGGCAAGAGCCTTCCCAACCTGCAGGAAAACATTCGGTCTTTCTCAAGATTCTGGCCTTATAAAATGACATTTCTTCATCCATCCTGTCATTCATTAGTTCAACAAATGTTGAATACTCATTATGGCTCCGGTTCCAGGGACACAAAAGTGAGGAGATAGCAGCAACCCTCACGAGACTTAAAATCTGAGACATTAAGAACTTTGGAGATATGAGCACTGTGATGCTGGTCACCTAACAGATTCCAGTATGAGCGTGGAGGGGTTTACTCTATGAAAATAGGGTTATGATTATGTTGTGGGCATAGAAGGAGGGCTGCTTCTAGAGCATGGGGCAGGGCTTCCTTGTGAGTAGGGCTCAGAGCTGGTGCATAGGGGTCACTTTACAGACAGCCCACCCCTCCTTTCACTTCAGCTGTGGGAAGAAACCAAGTGTCACCTCCAGACCCATTCATGCAATCCTCTACTGAAAGCAAAACCTGCCTTGAGGTCATTCATCAATCTGAAGTAGCCACAAGAGACTAATGAATTTCAGTCTGATCTCCTCCCTGAGAACAAGGGCATGTGGCCTCTAGGAGTCCTTTTGCAGTTGTAAATACCTTATGGTCACTGTGTAGTGGCAGAGATACAAGAGCAGATGAATACCAGGTCACGCAGGCTTGGCATCACATGCAGGTAATTTAGACTCTTGTCTCCCACGTGTGATTGGGGGGCTGATGGGGAAGACAGCATTTCTGCTTCTCAATTTTCCCTTCCTCTGGTATCACAAGATCCCTCAATCCTTCATTATCTATGCATTTCTTAAGATTCCTTTATTCCCTCCCTAGAGCCTTTTAATGTGGAGTTTAAATTTCCTTTGTTAAAAATAAGGACAATTTTAAAGTACAACACATGTCAAAAAAAGAGAGAGAGCATCAGCTATAAGTGTACAACTTGATGAATTGTCACAAAGCTAATGTGCTTATTTAAGTACCACTCCCATCCAAAACCAGAACATTCCCAGCACTGCATAAACCCCTCATGCTCCCTCCTAATCATAACCTCACCTCCATCCTGAGACCAAAACTTGTGTAACTTGTTGATATAGTACATTCCCCTTTGTTTGGTATTATTTACCCTACATTTGGTTTGGAAATTCCTCTTTGCTGTTGTAGTTTATTCATCTTCACTGCCATATAATATTTCATTATAAGGTAAAGCCATAACCTGTTTATCCATTTTATTGTTGATGGACTTTAGGATCACTTCTGGTTGTTACAATGAGTAATGTTGCCATAAGCATTCTTACATGCATCTTCTAGTACACATATATGCATTTCTGATAAGTGTGTGCATACCTAGAATGGGAACTGTTGCACAAAAGTGGACACAAAACTGGGCACAAAAGTGGGTGCATTATCAGTGTTATGACACACTGCTAAAGGGTGTGGTGCCAAGAACATTGTTCTGATTTTCATTTTCCCCAACACTGGATAAGAGTTCTGAGGGCTTTGTATCCTCATTAACTTTTGACAGTGCCAATCTTTTACATTTTATTTGTTGTGCTGGGTATGTATTGTGTTTACTTTTTTCTAAATCAACTTTTTAGAGTTATAATCATTGTAAACTATGTGCCCATTTTAAATGTCCAATTTGGAGAAATTTTGACAGATGGGTTCTTCTTGCTAGCTGTAACCCCAAGCAAGATATAACATATTTCACTGTCTCAGGAAATCATCTCTCCTTGTAGACAACCCTACCCTTCCACTTATTCCAGGACAACCCTTCATATGATTTCTATCACTTTGACAAGTTTTATTTGTCTAGAAGTTGATGCACATGAACTTGTGACATATAGATGATCTTCTGTCTGTCCTACTTAAGTTGGCATCACATTTTGCGATGCAGGCACATAGTTCCATGTATCTGGAGTTTATCCTGCTTCACTGTGGAATATTCCACTGTCCCCATATCACATTTGTTTATCCATTTTCCCATTGACAGATATTTGAATTGTTTCTTATTTAGGATTATGAACAAGCCTGCTACCAATAGTTCTGTTTAAGTCTTTTTGTGTACTGATAGTTTCCTTTCTCTTTGATAAATATCTAAGAGTGGAATCATTAAGTCATAGCTTAGGTTTATGCCAGTTTTAATAAAAGTGCAAATAGTTCCCAAAAAACTTGTGCCATGTGACATTTTACCCCCAGTGAAGGAGAGTCCTAGTTATTTCACATTGTTGCCAACATTCAGTATTATAATCTCAGACATTCTAGTGAATATGAACTATTTTTAGGTGCCTTCTCTTGATATCTAATTCAATTGAATATCATTTTGTTATGTTTATATTGTCCATTCTGATATCCCACTTTGGGAAATGCCTACTATCTCTTTTCTGATTTTTTAATTTTGACTTGTTTGTTTTTTTAACTTATTGAACTTTACAACAATTCAATAAGCTATGTCTTGGATACTTGTTCTTTGTTGGCTCTGCATTACAAATATTTTCTAAAGGACTTCTTTTGAAAGACAAATCCCATGGAAATAGAAAACCTGCTGAGTCACTTTCATGTAAGTTAATGTTTAAAATCAATTCTGTTCTTAGTGGAGGAATCAGACTATAGAGTTTATTGAACAACGAAGAGCAAAGAGGAGAGAGGAATAGAACTGAGTAGAACAATAGATCTGAGGTGAGAACAAAGGTGTTGACATGATGTCACACAAGAAAAGGCTTTCAGAGTTGTCACAGCAAAATGCTGCAATGCATAGGCAGTGCACAGTGGCTGCCAAAGCCAGGGAGGCTAGGGATGAATTTATATTTAATGAGAATTAGTATGGAGATTGATAAATAAAATCTGTCATTGGTTTCACAGTGGTGAGTTGTGTTATTTTTTGACAAAACTGCCATAAAACTTAGTTTCATTATTCTTAAGAAACCTGGGAATTGACTCCACTCATCTTCCTTATTTTGCCAATGACAACTTTATGATGTGGAGAAAAGTGGGTTGCATGGTGTCACAACATTCTAAGGTCTGATTTGATCCACTCTGGGTGTGAAAAATTAGAAAATATGTGTGCTTCACATCTGGCAAAATTGTGAAATGTATCAGGGAGTGGTAATACCTAGCAGGTGCTGCCTTCAAGGCACTTCCTGTTGAATGTGGAAGTGGCATTCACCCATGTTAGGTTTTCAGCACAATAAGAAAGAAGATATAAAATAAAAGTGTGCCTTTAATCCCAGGACGTGGAGAGAAGTCCATGACTATAGACCTTCTCTGACCGGAACGTGGGGTATAAGATATATATATATATATATAACCTCTGACCCGGGTGACATTTAGGGCGGGCATTGATGACACACAAGGGGCTGATTGGGACCTTTTTCGGCACCACTGGGAATGAAAAAAGGAAGTTGTCACAGGGGAGGGAGGGAATGAACTCTTTTGGTTCCACCTCCCACCTCAATTTATTCTAAGGCCAAAACCTTTCAACCCACACAATGGTTTAAGAACTAGAGAGGGGATTCATTTTCAAGTGCAAGCACCAAGAAATCGACTTAGTCCCTAGAGTTCTCACAGTGACTGGCCTTGATAGTATTGAGGAAAGTCTTGGCAGATTGGCGACCAGGGTCTCCGCCCATCACTGGGCCCTCAGAGTCAATCACACTACTTCTCTTCAGAGGCCCAAATACATATTGGTCTTCTGCTTAGGCAGCTCCTTGAAGACCTGCCCTGGAAGTGGGTTTGTGGGCAGTTCAGCAGAAGTGAATGGTCGATAAACACTTGTCCCCTGATGGATGAGTTGAGTTTGTTGAGAGCTAAAGTTGAAAAAGAAAGTACACTAGGTTTCAGCTCTTCCCTGGGTTTGTTAGAGGAGGAGACTCCATTCCAGAACTTTCAGGAGACGAGAATCTGCTGAGAAGGGTCATTTGCAAGTGGCGTCAATGCCACAAGTCAGCACTCAAGGAATATGCCTGGTAATGCTAGCAGGTTTGCAAGAAAAGTAAGTGCTCTTCCTGAAGAATAAGCAATAAGAATAGATATTTGTATGCCATCTCATCTTTATTAATGGTCATAATAATAGGTGCTGCTTATGGAGCAAATTCTGTTGTAGGCAGAGTTCTAGACACTTCACAGTGAACAAAATCTATTCATGAGTTTCTCATTCATCTCACAAATACCCTCTAACTTATGTGGGGAAAATAATAATATTTTCCTATAAAAGATAAAGAAACAGACATCATGTTTAAATATTAGCACCTTTTCACAATTGATTTTATTTAATTCTTTGCTGACCCAAGAAGTAGGTATTGTCATTTCCATATAGCAAAAGAAGGAACAGAGGTTCAAAAGTTTTAAGGCTCTGCAAGGGTAAGGCTTGAAGTAAACCCAGGCAACCTGCCCTCTGGATCTGTGTTTTGTTATCGTTATTTTTGGCATCATTTGTTCATTTTTTTTCAGTGTGTATAATTGCTAGACTAGGGACTCAGTCACATACTTTCACATAGGAGAAGTGGTGTGAGGTAGGGAAGGAGGACATCCACTACCCCACTTAGATCAGATACAGCGTAAGATGTTCCTGAGTTCAGAGGTGTCAGCTGTTAGCTCAGTTCTGTCATGGACCTACCTTACCTGTCACTTCATCTTCTAGGATTCCTATTCTGAATTTGTGAAATAGGAATAGTTCATTTTCTAAAGGAGTTGGAGAAAAGAAAGTGAAGGAGAAACCACACTGACTATGTGCTGGTCCACTGGGGAAGCTCAATAAAGGGCCCAGCCAGGTCTCTGCCTTGGGGAAGTGCTCCTGAGTCCCACACCCTGCTGGCCTCTGGTCCCCAAGTTGCTCCTGGCTCCCACTCTTTATAGGTCATGCTTCACTCTCCTGTTCGCCACCTTCTTTCAACTCCCCGAAAATTCTGCTAACTGTTCTGATCCCCACTTTGGAAATGCATCTGTCAGGCCATTGTGTGCTTTGGCTCCCAAAGGTCCATGCATTAAAGACTTGGTCCTTAAGGTGACACTGGTGGAAGGTGGTGAAACATTGCAGAGTTGGGGCCTAATAGAGGTCTTTAGGTTATTAAGGGCATGTATTCAAAGAGGATTGTGTGTTTCCAGCCCCTTCCTCTTTCTCTTGCTTCCTAAGCATGGAGAGAGCAGTTTGCTCTGTCTTCCTGACATTACCATCACACACTCCAACCAGAGACCCAAAGCAATGGGTCTGCCCAATTTTGGACTACAATCCTCAAATTGTGAGCCAAAGTTGTGAGGTGAAATAAACATTCCTTTTTTATAACTTACCTCAGGTATTTTGTTTTTGTGACAGACAACTGACAAATACAGGCCAATCCAATGAAGTGACCAGCACCCAGGCATTGCTGACCAGTAGAAACTGAGCAAGGGGTGGCAGTGCAGTGGAGATCGCATGGCATTGAATAGCCAAACAGGAAAGGGTTATTATCACATCCTTAGGACTTTTGCAAGACACTTGGCCCCTCTAAGTTTCAGCTTCTTCATCATCATCACAGAGATGATTTCTAAGTCTTAGTGTATTGAGGGACTTTGTAAATGCTAAAGCTCCCAGGCAATAGACAGGATAATGACTAGCCTTGTACAAAATGATTTTTGCAAAATAAATTGCAATTCTTGCCTTGAGGTCTTGATACTTTGCTTCTAAGTCATCCAGTGCCTATCATATGGGAATTCCCATCCTTCTTGAGGTAGATCGTGACTGGCAGGTTCCTCTCCCTATGAGGGAAGAAGCTCCCTACTCCACTCTTGAGTTCCACACCAGGCTGTTGAGATTGCCACCCGCTTGGTGTGGGGTGCATCTTCAGAGAGCAGCAGCCTCCTGGGCTGTGAAGCAGATCTGTCCAGGAAAGGAGACACCTGGCTCCAGAAGCCACAGCAGGCCCCACACAAAGGGGCCTCCTCTGTGTCTCAGTTTCTCTACTTATCAAATGAGTGGCTGATCAGACCTCTAAGAGTCCTTCCTGCTTTAAAACTCTGTGGCTCCTCAAAGACTAAACAAAGCAAAACTAAAAGCCAGGAACAAATATATTCATCAAAATGAAAAACTGTAATTCTGTTATTAGACACAGGCACTGGCGGGAAGCCAGGAAACGCTGATACAGCTCTCACTTGCAAAGACAGTGTCTCCGCCAATTTCCCCTCTCCTTCGCTGGCCCCAGTGCTGCTGCTAGTTCATGGTGCTCAGGAAAAGCCAGCAGGAGGGTCTGGCCCTCCATACAGAGAGGGGATAGTGAGGGCGCCAAGGTGGAAGGGCGCCTGTTTATTGAGTGGTCGGGCTGCTGAGTTCCACCTTCCTTGGCAGTTGCAGAAACTTTTGCAGACTGTCTTCCCCAGCGCCCTTCCCCAGAGCCCCAGGGAAAACTAGATGCACATCTAAGATGCAAAATGGCAGAGAATGGAGCCTGGTTCTGCTCTCAGCGAGGGCTCCTCTCATCACCTTTTGATGCACAAGCTTGCACCATTATGCACTCCTTACAGAACTGTCTCCTCCACACTGAAATAGTCCTTCGCGGCTTCTGTCTACCTCAGCAGCTTTGTTTTGCATGACTTTTTAAAAAATGAACTTAAAAGTGCTCAGTGAGGGCTAAAGCACCATACCAATCCCAAGCCTCATCATCACTGGTAGCACATCTGTACTTAAGGCTGGCCTCTCTGCATTCTGCTACCTGGATGATATTGGTCCCTATCCTAGGTACTGACTGAGCACCTTGCACTGTGCAACAGCTGGGAGAAAGATGGAGTCCCTGTCCCCAGCAGCTGGGGTGGAGGTTGAGCTCTGAACTCTTGGGGAAGTCTGCGTAGATGGAGCCACTCACCTGCAGCATAGCTTAACAGAGTTGTCAGAGTGACTGAACCTGGGCACACGAGGTCTCCCTTCTGCCCACTGAGAGGAATCTGTCACTTGGCAAGACAGACCAGGAAGCTGGGGAGGAGAAGGAAAAATCCCTGGAGATGTCATCATCTTTTCCTCCTTGCAGTTAGTACCAGTAGAACACCATGTCATCTACAAGGGTGCCCCACCTCTCTGCACTGAAGTCAGCTGCTCCCTTGGGGTGAAGACTATTATAAAACAAATACCAGGGCTTTCCCAATCTCAAGCCCTCTGTTTACCTCATGCAAAAGCACAAACATACATTGGGGTACAGATAAGCACACCTGCAGAAGCACGACCGACTGCTCTAAAGTTCAGAAACCAAGCAGTCCTGGCCGCCATTCTAGCTTAAGTGGCATACACCACAGTCAATTGGGTCCTTCAAACAAACAACTTTGTCTGACAAACAGTTTGTCAGAAAAACTGGTGGCTCTGGGAAAAGGAACAGAGGGTGACTTCCCTGGCCACTAGGTTTGCTAAGATACCTGCTCTTGTCAATGTCAGGCAGCCAAATTAGTTTCCACGTGAAGCAGTTCATTTCAGACATTGTGTTTGTGACCATCTCTAGAAAAACTGAGAATGTTTGGAAGTCACGAAGACAAATGACTTTTGAGTTCCTCTGGTAGCTATGAGGGCAGGAGCACACAGTGGGCTGATTAACCCTCCCTGCCTCTCTCCCTGGGCCCACACAACTGCCGTCCCTAGACCAGCTGCCACGGAGGACATTCAAGTCTTATTTGCCCGTCAGGAGCTGTAGCTCCCAGGCCTGACTGGGGTTTATGATGAGACTAACACAGTTTCCCTTCCTGAGAATCCTACATTGCCAAGTCCTTCCTACTTCCTTGGAGTGACTCTGGCTCCTGAGACCAACAAGTCCTGTTCTCAACACAGTTGCCATCCTCTGCGGTGCCCCCACCCCAGCCAACAGTGCAGGCTTAACCACCTCAAGTCTTTTCTGGTACTTCCAAACTTCTGGTGAGAAGACTGAGGCAGGGGGAAGTGGTGGGTAGCCTTGGTTTGGGGACCCTGACCCCAGGATGCAGGCTGGGGGAGGACCACATCAGAGCAGCAGGGTGCTGTGGAGTGTTTGGTGACTAGGGCACTGTCCATCAGGACAACAAGGGGTTGCCGCAACTGCTAGAGGTCAGTGCCACCTGCCTGTGTCTCTCCTCTTTCTCCCTCTTATTTCAATCTATTGCTACCAGCCTTCTCAGCCTCCCAAACATGCACCCAGGTACCCGCTGGCTCCCTGCACGATCCAGAGGAAGCTGCTTCTCTCCTCCACACCTCCCTCCACACCTTCACAAGAAAGAACAGCGGACTGGTGGTTCTCAGGAGCACCTTTTGGCTCAGCAGCTAATTATTACACAACTTTAGGCTCTCTTTCTCTAAAGTTCAGGAATGGGACCTGGAAAGCATTGAAAAATAAATGTTAATGCTGTTTCTCTTTCTTTTTTAGTTTTTATTAGAACATGTTTTGCAGTGCATAATGTTTACATCGCTGTGTGGAGTTGGTGCAAGTACACAACACATCTTGATTCCTTTTTCATCCCCTCTCCCTCCCCTCTTCCCTCTTCTTCCATTTTTTGATTCCTCTATCATTAGAGAAACATCTCTCCCCCTACTTCCTATTATCTATCTTTCATTTTGCTCATTGTTTATATTTTGGGTTTTCCTATAAAGAAATCAAAACAATATTTAAGTTTGTGTGTCTAGAGTAACTGTCCTGCTTCTGATTTCATGACCGGGTGACAGTGTTTCCTGGGAGGATGCAGAGGATCTGGGATCGTGGTGCAGCTGTGTCACTCGGAGTCCCTGGGTCCTCCCATCACACTCTCCGGTGAGGGGCGAGGCTCAGGCTGGAGGTGACACCCTCTGATTTAAGCTGTCATGTCAAGCGCACAGCCAGAAACGGTGTGTGGGGGCCTTCTCCTACAACACCACTGTGTCCCTTAGTAGCTCCTGTTCTGTGCTCCACCTCATCCAGGAGTCGGGACGGGACCTGAGCACAAGGCTGCTGGGGACACTGTTGTTCTCTACCCATGGCACTGAAGGACAAGGAAGAAAGCCTTCTCTCCATGTTCGCCAGCATGTGCCAAACATCAGGCACCAAAGCACCGTGTGGAGACTCAAGCAGAGCACAGGTGGAGCCTGGGGCATGGAAATTCCCCCACACCCAGGCAGATCGGCAATGCGTATATCTTCACCATCTACAGATTATTGTTAGACTAGACATAGAAACAGCAAAGCTGTTGAAGGAAGAGAAAACAAACGACCAAACCCCACTGCCGATTGTAGGAATTATATGTGCCTGCCACTTCCTTTCAGCTAAAACGAAAAGAGAAATAAGATGGATTCGGACAACTTTGATCTTGTAGAAGGAAAAGTAGCATCTTCAGGAGAGACAAAAGTCACCTCTTTCCCACAACAGCACTCAGTGTCCAACTGCAATATGTCTTATATCACCTTGGCAAAAAGTAGCTGGGGACAGTGTCACCCACCGAGATTGTGGATTATGGGAGGCAGAAGGTAATAAATGTGGAGAAGCGCACCAGAGACCAGGCAACCTGGGGAGTGCTGGGCTGCTGGGCAGAGCTGAAGCTGAGCCCTGTTACCAGCCCTTTCCCTGCTGCTTCTGCAGGCTCCTGGCCCCATAGTGGGCAGAGGAGGAAGAGGGCAGGCTGAGGAACAGAGCCAGGCGGGAAGCACAGAGCAGAACCAAAGCAGTTGGGAGACAGGGGAAGCTGGGGAGGAAGGAAACTGGATTTCTATTTCTTGTTTGTACTGTTAAAATGTTCCTTTAATGTGAATGCCTTTCTGTTAAATGAGGGGGAAAGAGAACTCCAAGACAAGTAGAGCCGTAAAACAAAGTGAACAAAAGGCGGAAACCACCGACATGGGTTTTGTTGCTCTAGCTGTGTGGAGACGGAGAGCAGAGCTGATGGATGGATGGAGGCAGCGCTTGGAGCAATGAGGCTGAAACACAGGAAAGAAGGCGCTGAACAGAGAGAGGAAAACAGCTGTCTCCAGAAACTCACTGGGAGTTAAATCAAGTGGCTGAAAATAAAACAGCCAGGTCAGATGTCACTTATGGGGGAAATGCCAGAGAGGAGAAATCTGAGGATAGGACAAACAAGGAAGTGACTTTCAGTCAATCCTATGACATGTGCATGTCCCATGAGGTCAGCTCTGATGACACCAGGCAGCAGGAATGACCCAGAGGACAGCATAGTCTGAAGCCATTGGATGGGAAATAAAAGAATCTTTCAGTTAAAAAATCTGAGAACCACTGTTCAGTCCAGCACTTTCTCTCTCTCTCTCTCTCTCTCTCTCTCTCTCTCTCTCTCTCTCTCTCTTCCTCCCTCTCTCTCTCTCTCTCCCTCCCTCCCTCCCTCTCTCTCTCTCCATCCTCAAAAAGGAACAAATAAGTTACAATAGCAAGAGACACTTAGAAGTAAACCTGTCTTGATGTAGGTGGAGAGGAGCATAAATTTTGTGTAGAACCAATAAAATGAAGCCACTCTCCTCCAGGAAGGGGACCCGTTATTGCATCAAAGGTGACCTATAGCCACAGAAGGCCTATAAATTCTGGTGTTTATAGAGTCTTTCCTCATTCCTGCTACAGGTAATTAAATTGTGGGGGGCATGTCTCATAAACTCCAGGGGCTTCCCTATAAAGTCCCCAGGCCATCAGACTGAGGGCAAGAAAATTGAATCAGAGGCCCGGGGCCAGGGTGGCAGGACCCCCTCTCTACTTGGGGACTGCTAAGTGACTCTGTGCCTGTCCAAACTCTAGTGTCATGGGATGCTTCAGGGCTGGGCTGCTCGGCACAGCCCACCAGGGAAACTGAGACTGGCATGATGCTATTGGGTCTTGCTAGAGCTTCTAGAAGCTAGGGTTTGGAATGAACATGGGACTCAGACATCAACTTTTCTGTGTCCTGCTGTCCTTAGAATAAAAGCCAACCATGTGTGTGGTCTCCTTTCACCTCCCCCTGCCACCTCTCAAAGGTAGCTATGCTCCCTGTGTGTCTTTGCTAGGAGGAAACAGCACAGTCTCAGGTGTCTCTGCTAACACATGCCTTTGCCTGAAAGGTTGTTTTCCCTTGGGGTCCTTCCCCTCCATAGTGGTGTGCTTGAACGCCCCACCAGAAAGAGCCAGTCTTCCTTTATCAAGGTTGGAACAGCTCTCCTTGCTCCTGTCCCCTGGCACTGGTTCTAGCTGAGGGTCCTTTCTCTGGACTGGGCGGTGCCTAAGTGCCAGGACAACTGGCTCATCTCAGCAGCAGCCCTGGGACTGGTGCCTGCAGTGCTGCCTGGAAGGTAGAAAGTAATGGGGGGAGACTGTGAGACAAGGAATGGCAGGAGCCTGGGGGAGCACAAAGGTCCACCTGCCTCTGCCTCACAACCTCTCCCTCACCATGGACAGGGAAGAAAAGGGTGTTACAAGAGTGGGGCTCAGGGCACCCCACCTGCCTAACCCTTCTCCAGAACTCACACCACCCACCCTCTGCCTGGCGCCATGAAGGCAGAAGCCAAAGGTGCTCTATTCCTTTGTTCTTCTTTCTATTAGCTGTCTAGAAGGAGAAGGTGAGGAAGCCCAGGTGACTTCTCCCCAGCCTGCAATAATAATCTTCAAATAGCTCTCAGAGCAGAGAGGCACCCTCTTTGTTCTTTGCAACCCACTGTGCTCTCTTGCACTTATAGCTACCTGAGACACTGCTTCTTGCTTCTTTATTTTACTCTCTCATCATGCTAGAAAGCAGACATATTTGTCCTTTGCTGTCTTATGCTGGTTCATGGGAGGGGCCTCATGAGTGATCGTGAGTGAATGAATGAATGAACGAATGTGGTTCTCAGGTTAAAAGGTAACTGTTTCCTTCTGGAATAGACCTGTAACCCCATATCCATGCAGCCTGGGATCAGAGACTTGGCAGAAGTAATTAAAAGATAGTGTTACTTATTTGGTGTATGTGGGTTGGAAGTATCTAACTGTCCCCCCTTTAGTTCCTCCCAACTGCTCCGGCCAACCTCAGAGCCTCCTCCCTCAGCTTCCAGCTCTGCAGCCTGCCCCAGGATGGCGCAGTCCCTGGGTCTACCCCTGAACTCCCCACCATTCTCCTCTTATGCCACACATGGACGATAGCTCTCCAGCTGGCTTGAGTTCCCTGTACATCAGTGCTTGGGCTTCTCAGGGATAACCTCTTTGAATGATTTGCTTGGGATAAAATACTTCCCTGAGCAGAAGGGCAAAAACGCACAAGCTTCAGTTTGAAGTATTTGCATGTAGGCATATCAGGAACTCTTTCCCACCTTCCTTAGCGGTCAAAAATTCTACTCATCTTTAAAGAGTGAAGCAGTTGAGGCCTAGCAGAGATATTGACCAAGTCACAAAGCGGATAAAGAACAGAGTTTCAGCCTGGGTCTCGTTGACTCCACAAACAGTCTCCTTTAAACAGTCATGATGACTCAAAGAATTACAAGGAATAAAAAAAAAACCTACTAACTAAATTCATCTTGATCTATGTGATTTGCCTGTGATTTGTAGTGTGACACTTTTGGAAATTCCATTACCGTGTGTTGTGGCTTGTGTCATCTCCCCAAAGCCTCACACAGTCATAGGTGGGCCTTTACAGAAGTGGCTGGATAGAGAGTGTGTGATGCTGGGATTAAGGGTGTGTGATCACTAAATCACTCCATTGATTGGTTTGGTGCTACCCTAATCCCATAGCCTAGATACAATGTAAAAGGTCAGAAAGACACTAGTAAGGTCCCGCCTTTGTTATTTTTGCTACCTCGTAGGCCCCATAAACTGTTCTCTGTGATGCCCCTCTACCAAGCCTCCCTGCCTGGGAGTCAGCCAATTATGAACCAAAGCCCCTAGAGACTGACTTATAGAGCTAAGTAGACCTTTCCCCCTTTAGCTTTGGGTGTCAGGTAGTTTGTCTCAGCAACAAGAGCAAAGTAATTAAAGTGGTCTGGATATAAACATCTAGCTAAATTTCCATGTGTTCCAAGGGCAAAAAAGGATCTGAGCTATGATATAAGGCCCATTATACAGGTCTGAAGAAACTGAAGAAGAGAGAAATGGCTGAACTCATTCTCATAAAACAATAAGTAAAATAGAACCCAGGCTTCAGACCAGTGCTGGTCCCTTGCCATGGCTCCAACTTAGCAAAGGGAGATAGATCACTCTTGACCCATGCACAGAATATGGGACTCACCGACTGCGGTGGAGGTGCTGAAATCCTCAGGGTAAACTGGTCCTAAGACCCAGGGGAAGCAGACCCAGAGGCAGAAACCAGAGGGCGGTGACAGGTGACATATGCTGAAAGCAGAGGAGAGGGCCACAGGAAGCCCACCCTGGCTTCCACCCAGAATCCAGACCAGCTCTAACTTGCCTGATTTCTAAGAGCTGCCTTCCTTTCCAAAGTGGAGCAGTGGCAAAGTGGAATGTGCCTGTCAAAAATTATGCCATGCCAACCTCTTTAACTACTCTGGGGAGAGGGGGTTCACCATAGATCAGGCCACTTCTGGGGGAACCAGTCCTAAGATGGGACATTTTTGAGCTTCTCTGAAAATCCGGCTCTTGGACTGTTTCTGTCTCATAAGCAGACCTGCCCACGTAGGATCTAGACTTCGGAGTGTGATTTACGCCTTTAATACCACCAGCTTCATTTAGCCAGTCTGGGAAACACATTTCAGTGTGTGAAGCTGGAGCTTTTCTTTCCTCATCCGTCCTCACTAGACATTAATTTTGATGCTGGGCTTTGTCGTTGCTGTTTTCACAGCTCCTTTTTGGACAGGTCTATTCTTCTGCTTCAGACAATGTGCAAGCTGACCCCAGCTCCCCAGGGGTTATCCTGGTGGCCTCCCTGGGGAAGACCATTGAGAGGACAGGTGGACACAGCCCACGCGGAAAGGGTAGGCATGGACTTTGAGACTTTAAAATTCGCCACAAGAGGCGTGGTAAGTGTTCTGGTGCTCACTGTCCCCCACCTAGACCAGAGTCACACAGCCCTGAATATTTCACCTGTTTAATTTATCCAATAAGTACACTGCTCACTCATTTGCAATCAAGTTCAAAGACATGCTCAAAGAGAGTCTTTCTCACTATTGCCCCTTGGGTGGCTAGGTAAGGAAGTTCTTGGTAGTGGACTTTCTTCATAGTTGGAGGGGGTGAAGCAATAAAAGATCCTGTGGATTTCTTTTTCATCCCAAGATATCCTTAATCATTTTCCCCAGCAACAAACAGCAGAGTGGCACACGTGACAGCTAGCCAGCCTTATTATCTCCCCAGGTCTCCTGGGGCCCGGTTCATTTTCTTTTCATGGATTCTCCATGAGTTATACATCAAACCATGCTCTTCGCATTCTTTCAGATTTCTTGCTTTCAAGTTGTGTTGTCTTAGTTTTGCTGTATTTTTTTCTCGAATGCTTTTTGTCTTTTTTCATTTGTTCTCAGTTCTTTTCATAAAATTTTGCATCCTACTCCCAAACATACTTACAGATCCCCCCTCAGCTCCCCCAAAGCAGCCTCCTCAGCATCCTATGCTGCTGTTGTCCACGATGTGATTAAATCCTTTATTCCTGTGGGCTATGGTTAGGGCTGCCCAGGACACTTGGTGGGGTGGGAATAATCTACCTGGAAAATACTTTGAGAAAGGAGAGCTTTGTTTTTTATCCCATCTTAAATAAGAGGTCATTATAGTCAAGCAACGCTGTGACTTGTTTGTGGTGGCGTATTCTGGTCTAAGCCATCAAATCTGGGCCCAAAGTCCTGCTTGCTACCGGGTGTGCCCAGTCTTATTTGGGACCAGCATCTTTAGATGTCCTCCAGGATCTCCAATTGGACCCACAATGGATATTCCTGGGGCATGAGAGATCTGAAGAAGATGACAAGAGGAGGGGCAGTTAGGGGACAGGGACAGAGTAAACTTAGAGCTTGGAGACAGTTCAGGTAGATGCCTGAGTCGGGTAACTGATGCCTAATGTCTCCCTGGAGACTTGGAGCCTGTTGTAGGTATGAAATGCACAACAACCACAGGTGTCCTCCATCTGCTGGACGTGCCTCTCACCTGAGAGTACATTCTGTGTTTCTCTTCTCAGCTGAGTGTGTCCCTCTCATGCACTGACAGTGAGTGCAGAAATGCAGGCCTGCTGGGAAGGACTTTTTCAGGGTGGAATGGTACATGATCCTCTCTGCTGTGAAGCTCGGAGGAGAGGGAGAAGCCAGGTGGCCACTCTCATCCCTCCCTTATTCTTTCCCATCCTCTCACCCCAAGATATTAAGCACAAGGAAACTGAGGCCAAGTGTGGGTCACTTAACCATATTTTATATTACAAAGAGTGGTTTTCTTTTGCTTTCCCCCTTTCAACTCTCTTGGAAAAACAGAACAGTTCTCTTGTTAAAGGACACCCTCATTGCCACTCTGCCTAGCACCCCAGTCACAGTGACAGGAGCCCCTGCTCAAGGCTGTCCACTCTTAATGAGAAAAGGGAGGGCAGAGTGGTCCAGGAGTGGAGTGGCCGATGGCTATCATGCAGCTGTCTTCCCCACTCAGAGCATCCTGATTACCCTAAGCCCCTGGCCCTTCTAGCCCAGTTCCATCACTTCCCTTTTTTCTGGTCATCAAGGATTCCAAGAAGCCCACCCTATGTTTATTCCCAGGGGAAGAGAGGTTTAGATTCACCTGTGACCAGGGAAGTAGCTGTGAGTAGAAAAGGGAGAATTTTGTGTGCTCAGCAGACTAGATAACAGACAGCAGGAGAATAAGGAGAAAAGACCCAAAGGGTACATAAGAAAGAACAAGTGGAAAGAGGCAGATGAGAGGAGGATTAAGAAGCGTGATCAGAACAGGGAGGAGAAAAAGGCTTAGGAGAGAAAAGTGACTTCATGTGTTTTTGTGTACACTATACAGAATGTGAGTGGCGGGATGCCTGGTTTATTGCAGTACAATCACCGAAACAAATTTGGTTTTCCTTTTTAATCTACCTCTTGGAGCAAGAGGAAAAAAAGTATCTTATTCCTTCTTAACTTCCAACCAGTCGTATTCCATTTACTCTCTCCTCTTCCTCGTAAACAGCACAATGGCTGCCTCGTTCTTACTCAAATGGGATCTATATAATTGAAAATGGCTTTGCAAGTCAGCATCAAAAGGGGAAACCAACAGGCACCCCCATGCACAGACCTGGAGTCCACTATCCAAACCCACCGTGCCTTTTCTGGTAGGAAGGGCGCCTTTGTTTCCCTAAGGAAAACGTCCCTTTTCTCCCCACTATTTGCTTTGCCATGAAAGAGAGAATTATCTGGATGTAGGCGCGGCAGGGAGTTGCCTTCTATCTGCTTTGCATGCTGTGCAAAATGAATTGATATTGTACTGGTAATTTGCAGCAGGGGAGGGGTGTATGTGGGGAGAGAGGAGCTGGCATTGTGAGCATCTGCAAAAACCACTTTGCTAAGAAATGATCTTTTCCTGTGCACAATGACAAGATGTTACCCGCAGAATCTTCCCCTGACAGTGGCTATGGTGGCAGAGAGTGAGCATAATTTCCCATGTCTCCATTGAGGTAGTTATTTATACAATTCCACGTTGGAGTCAGTCTTTTTTTTTTTTTAACTTTGCCGGCTGCTGCAGCTTTTGCAACAAAATAATTACTTTCGTGCCAAGTACTTAGGTAACAAGATAAACAAGAGGCAACATAAATGGAATGTAAATATGGAACAAGTGTCTGTGAAGAGAAAAGCAGCCAAGGGGGGGAAGAGTTTGCCTTGATTTTCTGAATCTAGTAAAATTCCTAGGGACCTGCACAAGCCTCCCTTCCACCTCTCATTGGGTCTGGGACTCATCAGGGAAGTGGTGGTGCCCATCAGGGTGAGGGGAGGCTCACCTCTGCCACGTGGTCCTGATAAATGGGTAGAAGCCCAGGAAAGAGGATCACTCCATACTGTGGACAGCTACATGCACCAACCCTGAGTAGGGAAAAGACCTCAACACTGTCTCTAAACTGGGAAAGCTCACTGTGGGTCCCAGATCTGCCACCAATCCTTGGGTGACCTTAGATTAATCACTTCTCTTCTTTGGATTTCTGTGTACTCAATTCTAAAACCAGGGTGTAATAGGATGAACTCATACAATTGCCATTGCCGAGCAAATGCAGGGATCCAGAACTCAAGAGCTAGAGAAGGTGGAACCATTTCCATGCCTGGCCAGGCAGATATGAATGGGGAATACCACCCATAGTACTCTGAATAGGGACACCTTCCCCAAACCCTTGCCACCACTAAGATTCACCCAGTGAGAGTCACCTGTGATTGTGATCTTATTTGAAGGAAGGGTCTTTGCAGATCTCCATTAAATTAATGGTGTCAAGGTGAGGTCTTACTGGATTAGTTGGACTCTGAATGCAATAAATCTTTAAACTTCCTCCAGTGGGAATGGGGAATTATCACTAACTGGTTTTGATATATGTTGAAAAGTCAAGGAACAGCAGTTAGATTTTGAGTCTGGACCACCTGAATTTGAATCCTTTCCTAGAGCTTGGGAATACAGTCAAACTGTCAAACTGTTCCATAAAATGAGGACAATGGCACCATCTTAGTTACTTTGATCATTGCTGAGACAAAATATCCAACATCCAAGGTTGAAGGAGAAAGATTTATTTAGCTCACAGTTTGTAGAGGTTTCAGCCCATAACTGGCTCCAAGACAGGGTGGCATATGGCAAAGGGGCAAAAATTTATGGCAGCAGAAGACAGCAAAAACAATGAGAGAGAGTAAGACAAGCATCTTTCCGTCCTTTATAATGTGTGCATTTTAACTAGGGTTAGGGCAGTGCCAATCCAATCAGTGAACTGATCCAACAATTACCCATCCTTAACCCCAGCACACTTTATCCTGGAACTGCACTATGAGTCAATCACATGCTCTATATTGAGTCACCTCCAAAAAAATCTATGACTGCATGAGACTTTGAGGGGGCATTGAGACACAAGCCATAGCATTCCACTTCTGGCTTCCCAGAGACTCCCTTTATTCAAATGGCATTTAGTTCATCTCAAGAATTATCACAGTTCTACAGTTTCAGCATTGCTGAAAAGTCCAAGTCCCAAGTGTTCTCTGAGATTTAAAGGAAACTCTTAGCTGTGTGCCCCTGTACAAGTGAAAAGAAAGTTAAACACTTCCAACATTCAATAACACAATATAGTCGCTTCCATTCCAAAATTTACAAATAGGGTGATACAAAGAAATGGGATGAAAGCAAGTCCAAAGTCCCATAGGGCAAATATTAAGTCCTGTAATTCCATATGCAGTGTCTGAGGCAATTTTTGAACTCCAGAGGGCTTGGGTGGCTCCACACCTATGGCACTGGGGGTTGAGGTAGCTCCCATGGGTTCTCTCTTGGGCCCACTTTGCTCCCTTATTCCAGTTTTCCTCGAATGATCCATATTCCTGGCTTCTTCAAATTTCTAGGGTCTACAATGCACTTTTGGCCTTACATACACCACTTCACACACTTTCCTCTCAGGCCACACTACCTGACCTCCCCAGGCTTCTACTGAAATCTGGATAGAAGTCTTCCTGATCCCACAACTCTTGCATTCGGTATGTACCTAAAACCCGTGCTATGTGGGTGATGCCTAGGTCTGCTGCCAGCTGGAGCACTAGCCAGTCTTCCCTCTCTCTTTGCTATAGGGGTTGAGTGCTTGGATCACTGAGCACTCTGAATCAAGTTCTGAGGAACAAACTCTGTATGCTGCTGCCATCTGGAACACAGTGTGCTGAGGGTTTCTTCTCAAAGCAGAGTGTCCCTTCACGCCCAGGAAGTCTCCCAGAGGGCAGCATCTCAGGCTGTCCCTTTGGGACCCGAAACTCCCGGATCGTAGAGTGGCCTGAGCTGTTTGGATTGAAAGTCGGCGCGGACCTGCATCTTGGCGGGACTCTTTGGGGCTGGTAGGCCCGCACTTCATCCACAGGGAACTGCCCGGAGATCGGCATCTGGGCCAGGTGTGTTTGGGCCCGTAGCCCCGCCCTTCACGCCCAGGAAGTCCCCCAGAAAGCAGCATCTCAGGCTGTCCCTTTGGGACCCGAAACTCCCGGATTGTAGAGTGGCCTGAGCTGTTTGGATTGAAAGTCTGCGTGGACCTGCATCTCGGCGGGACTCTTTGGGGCTGGTAGGCCCGCCCTTCATCTGCAGGGAAGTGCCTGGAGATCGGCATCTGGGCCAGATGTGTTTGGGCCCGTAGCCCCGCCCTTCACGCCCAGGAAGTCTCCCAGAGGGCAGCATCTCAGGCTGTCCCTTTGGGACCCGAAACTCCTGGATCGTAGAGTGGCCTGAGCTGTTTGGATTGAAAGTCTGCGTGGACCTGCATCTCGGCGGGACTCTTTGGGACTGGTAAGCACGCCCTTCATCCGCAGGGAACTGCCTGGAGATCAGCATCTGGGCCAGGTCTGTTTGGGCCCGTAGCCCCGCCCTTCACCCCCAGGAAGTCTCCCAGAAAGCAGCATCTCGGCCTGTCTCTTTGGGACCCGAAACTCTCGGACCCGCAGAGTGGCCCGGGCTGTTTGGATTGGGAATATTGTGGAAACTGGCATCTTGGCCAGGTCTGTTTGGGATCAGGGACTTTTCAGAAACCAACATTCTGGCCTGACTCTTTGGGACCTGTAGGCCCCTCACTCGCAGGGAACCTCCTGGAGACCTGCCTGGGACAAGGCACGGAGGCCTGGCCTGCCTGAGATTCCACAGGCTCTGGGGTGGCCACAACCAGCATTCGCCTTACAACTTAGGGAGTCAGGAGCCCACAGAGGGGAGTTAGGACCCTGTGAGGAAGCCAGGAGCCTGTGGGGGAGCCACTGCCCCTCCAGGAACTGAGGGTGTAACAGGTAATTTGCCACATAAGCAGAGAAAGCTTTGGAACACCGCTCAAAGTAAGGAAATACAGAAAAATGACAAAAGGCAAGAC
>PVJX010028789.1:0-23437 GCA_004027295.1 Dolichotis patagonum | reverse complement strand
CAAGTGACTCACTGAGAGCAGACTACACAGAAACAGCGGCAGCTCGCTCCTCCTAACTATCCGTGAGGGTCCCACGCGCATCAATAGTCCTTGTGTCAGGACCGCTGACTGCAGCTTGTGCGACACCAGAAGAAGGTGCAGAGCGTCTTAGCTTCATGTCTGTGTCGCTGCTTCCCGGTGCCCGCCCACCTAGTTCAGGACGAAGAGGCTCGGAAGGCGGCCCCAGCGAGAAGCAGGGTCGGGCAGATGAGGCTGAGGGTGAGGGTCCCCGGAAGCTCAGGGGTCTCCCAGCCCCAGTGAGCCGCGTGTCCCGGGAGGAGGCAGGGGCCGAGCGCAGGCGGAAGCCCAGAGCTCGCGGAGTGCTCAGGGTGCCCTGGGCCCCTCGGGGCGTCTTCTCCAATCCCCTGACAGAGTAAGTCCCGGTTACTCTAAATGACACGCGGCCCTAGAGATACATGCAGTGACTTTTTACAACGCAGTTTGAAAACATCACACAGTGAAATCGATTCTTGGTTACGGTGCTGACTCCCACACACGTGTAAACTTGTGTGACATCTGCACAGTCAGGAACAGCGCCCCCTCCCCAGGTCTCCCCACACTCTCGCCTGCCCATCAATCCCTGGGGGCCCGCCCATCACGGATGGTTTGTCACCAATGACTGCTGGAAGGTCTGTGGCAGTGCGAGGAAGTTCTGGGTGCCCCATATCCTAACCAGCATTTGCCGTCGTGTTTTTTCACTGCATAGTTGTCTGGTGGCTTTCATTGTAGGTTTTTTGTTTATGAGACAGGGTCTCACTCTGTAGTTCATGCTGGCCTTGAACCCACTTTGTAGCCCAGGCTCTTGAATCCAGTTATGGTTTCCTGTTACAGCTTGTTATTTGACAGGCATAAATCCTTAACTGGCAGTAACTTGCAATTTGACCCCAATCCATAAAGGTCATCCAAGGAAGGACCTTCTGGGCAATCTTGTTTGGGTGACTGCATTTGTGGATGAAGGGTGTGAGCGTGAGGAGCTCGCATAGGGACGCAGATCGCACAGGTTCCTCCATGGTCCAGTGTCAGTGGTGTGGCCGGCGCAGCATCCGTTCCTGGCTTAGCTGTGTCTCCTGAGGTCTGGCTTGAAGACTTTCTTATCTTTAGCTCAAGCTTGTTAGATTAGGCTCCACCCCACCGCCCTCTTCCCCTCAGCCTGGTACCTGTGGCTTCCACTCAGCTTGTAGGGGGAACCACTTTTCCTCTCATTTCCGGTGCATGGGTAAATTACGCTCAACACTAGGCTGGTGCTGCGCAGGCGCAGTGCTGACCATGTGGCCCGGAGCCTGACATGCGCCTGCGCACTGCGCTTTGGTGGCTGCGGGCAGGCGGCTGCTGGGATAGCTCCTTCCAGGCGCCCAGGACCCCAGGGAGCGCAGACCAGGTCCCGAGCCTGTACTAGGTGTCACGTGGGCTCAGGCGAAGGATTGAGCCGCGTGTCCCCTGCTGTCCTCTACCCGGGCGCCCGCCCTGCGCCGCCACCTGCTCACCGTCTTCCTGTCGTCCTCGAATACCTCGCGGGCCTCCTCATAGGAGCAGACCTCCTCCAGGCACTCGCGCTCCAGGTTCCCCCTCTTCAGCTCCTCGAAGACCGTGTTGGCCCTGCGGCGCCTCAAGACGCTGTGCGCGAGCTCGCGGCCCGTGAACACTGGGGACGGGATGGGCGCAGAGGTGGGCCTCTGGGTCTCCAGCTCGCGGGGGTGGCACCTCCCCGGAGGTCTTCATGCCAGGGTGCTAGGGGCCACATCCCGTGCCTGACCTCTGCGCCCAAACCTGTGCAGGGCCCCATGCCCTGGCTTCCAGCTGCCCGCCAGTGGGGAGCAGGAATGACTTTGGTTGGGACTAGATACAAACTTGAGATTTATATAGTGTCCAGGACACACAGCATTGACTTGTTTCAAGAAATTGCACGTTTTCTGCAAAACTGCAAACTTTTCTATTTTGATTTTACCCTCTCTCATTCAAAAAATACAACATTGGGCCGAGTATACAGCTCAGTGGCACAGTGCCTGCCTGGCAAGCCTAAGGTCCTGAGTTTAACTCTCAGTACCAACCCCCCCCCCGAAAAAAAAAAACACACTGATTTCATGACAGGCTGTCTCTTCCTCTGATCCCAGCAGTTCTCCAGGCCCTCCCCTTTCCTTCCTGACCACCTCCAAATTCCTGCCTGCACCCCAAAGCTTACTGAGCGTCTTCCTGCCTGGTGGAGGTACAGTGTCCTACAAGCCCACCTCTGCTGGACTTGGGATAGGGACACAGGTAGTGAGTACTGTATGGAAGAGGGTAAGACCTGTGGACACCAAGGGGTGCCCACCAGCTGCAAGTCCCCCCAGCTCTGGATGGGGACCCACAGTCTCTGTCCCCAAGGCCAGGTCTCTGTGATTTCCTCCCTTAGCTGCTCCTGCACTCATTTCTGACAGTCTGGCCCACTTGCCGATAGGGCTGTGCCCAGCACTCTCATGCCCCAGGGCCTTTCTACCTACCACCAAGGTGAGGCCTGGACAGCCAGTTAGGCCTCAGGCTCAGGCCTGGACTCAACTGTGGGCACTGTTATCAGCTCTGCAGTCCTTTTCACCCCTCAGCTGGTCACACATGCTCCCTGTATTGGAAGCTACCCTTCCTGCTTGAGCAGAAGCAGGGGTGGTCACTGGGCATGAAACAGGCCCCAGGTGACACAGCGGCTTCAGAAGCTGATGGCAGACTCAGAGCCCTGATGCTCCGTGCTGTGTGTCCTGTGTGGGGAGACGCTGTGGTCCCCAGTCACACAGCTGTTTGTGTGGCACTGGGGGGCAGGCACAGCAATTGGACAAGCAGTACCTGCTAAGGCACCCTGCCAACCGTGCCCAGTGCACAGCAGGGAAGCTCACAGTGGAGCTAAGCCTGAGCTGCACCTGCTCTCAGTTCATTAAACGCCTCTCTGTGTGGCCTCAGGCCCGGATACCCCATCTGTCTGGACCTGTGCCACACAGCCCCTGCCCTGACCAAGCTGGCCTGGGGCATCAAACAGGCTCCAGCCCTGCCAGCTGAGCCCTCTGTCTCTGCCCCGCTTGGTCGTCACCTGTCTTTCCCCAGCTTGGTCCGTCTCAACCTTCTGCCCCTCTGTCTTGTTTTCACCTCCTTGTGACTTGGGGCCCACCCACCCTGCTTTCTCCATGGGAGCTGCACTGACTCTCACTGTCCCGCGGTAGGGAGGCCCAGCTGGGCCATCTGACAACAGCCGGCCAGGGCCTCCACCACCCTTGCCCCTCCTGACTTCTGTGTGTGAAGGGCAGGGCACTCACCACTCCCCCCAGGCAGCAGGAGGCCAGCCAGGGCACTGAGGAGCAGGGCGAGGCGCAGCGGACCCTCCATGCTGGTGAGGGCAGTGCTCTGTCCTGAGTGCTGGCGTGTGGGGCAAGGTCCACTCGCCAGGGCCCCGGTGGCCATTGTCCTGCTTATCTCGGCCTCCTGATTGGAGCCTGGCTTGCCACGAGGGAGGTCCGTGTGGGGGTCTGGGGATGGTGGCAGAGTGCATGGTGGGGGCAGTTGCTGCTGACCTCATCCCCATTAAAAGCTGTGCCCTGCAGGGTGTGCTTGGTGTGTGTGGGTTGTTCCGCTGGAGTAACGGGGCTATTGCCAGCTTGCTCTGCAGCTTTTGGGTGTTTCAAGCCTGGCTCTCCTTAGTCTGACAGCTGTGGGAAAGCACCGCTTCCATCAGTTTTCATGAACAGAAACCGGCTCGTGGGGACCTGGGGCGGGCACGGGTCGCAGCCCCACCAGCCCTGGCTGACAGAGGCCTGGGAGCAGCCGGCCAGGGCCACTTGGGCTGCCAGTCACTCGAGGTAGAGGTTGTGCTGTCAGGGGTGAGCAGGTGACACAGTGACATCATATGTGAGTAAGGCATGGGTTGGTGGGGAAGAGAAGGTGGGAGCTGCATGGGACACTCGGGCTGGGCGGGAAGCATGGGGAACCCTGGACCTGTATTCGGAAGTGACCTCCTCTGAGCACACGTGGTCTTATTTCCATCCAGTCCTGCTGTGTGAACACCTCCGAGCTGGGTTCTGCCCAGGGCATCCCTGGGGTGGCAGGCGGGGAAGGTCCGAGATGGGGATCCATCACGTCTGTCAACACTGTGAGGCATGTGTGCCCACCATCTAGGGGTGCAGGTCTTGGAGCAGAGTGTGGGTGTGCAGCGGAGACCCACTCCAGTGTCTGTGGCTTCCCCAGACAGCATGGCAGTGGGCTGGGGTCACAGCTGACCTGGGCCTCATCAGAAGCTGCACCCACAGATGCTATGCACATGCATCCCCCACTACCTCACAGCCCTAGCCGCTGCCCCAAGTGCACCCTGCGTGGGGTCGGACTGGTTGTCCTTCGTAGTCATGGTCTGTGGTCATCACTGACCCAAAGGTTCCAGCAGTGCTTGCTCCATCAACACCACGGAGAGATGTCAAGGCTTCTGGCTCACGGAGGGCACTGCCCTGCTCAGGGCAGGGCTGCACCTGGCCCTGGGGACGAGCACATTGGTGCCCAGCATCTGGTGCCACTCTGGGCCTGGTCCCCGTGCAGAGGCCGAGTCTGCATGGGTGTAGGTGACCTGCTCGTGGAGGCGCAGAGTCTGGGCCCCAATGGGGAGGCGATGCTGGCTGTGGGCCCCTCTGCCCCGCTGTCTCCTGGCTTGGTACCCAGGCAGCGCTGACCCACAGCGAGCATGACAGCCGTTGGAGTTGGCGCCCGTCTGCCCAAAGCCGGTGCGGCAGGTGCCTGCAGTGCCCATCAGTGACTGAGGGAATGGACTGGACCATGCTGCTCATGCCACTCACCAGCTGCCCCTCCCCTCCCACCACAGGTGGGCCCCCGCCTGGGCCTGCAGCTCCTCCATCCTTCCTCGCATGAAGAGCAGCTCCCATGAAGAGGGGCTGGGAGGCCCACAGCCTCTGGATTGTGTGTTGTGACCTAGCTTTCCCGCAGACGCCAGCCAGCCTGGCGCCTCACTCACCCTCACCCCACCCCACCCCCACAGACCTTGTCTCCAGGACAGGTGAGGAAACTGAGGCACATGATCCCACCGAGAGTGAAGATGGGTTAGGAAGACGCAGGAGCCTTGGTTCACTGTGCATAGCCGGACTGGGAGGCTGGAGAAGCGAGGCTGGCCAGGGGCCTTCTGTGCAGTGGCTGCACAGCCCTGGGGCCAGTGGGCTCTGGCCCATCCTCCCCAGGGCCACTGAACAGGGCCGATCCAGCAGAACCTTGCACACTCACTGGGCAGCTGCGTGTGGGCTGTGGCCACAGCTTGCAGGCTCTGGCCTACTGTATGGCAAGAGCAGCAGGCATCATCACAGCGGCTGGCACCCCACTTCTTGTCAGCACTTCTGGCTCTGAGATGCATTATGGAGACAGGAGCTGAGGCAGGTGCTCCGAGGCTGCTGGCCAGCAACCTCACCGGGCTGTGTCTCTGTTTGTCCTCGTCTATACTGTCTGGTGGCCATAGGCTCAGTGACCCACAGACAAGGCCAGAGTGCGGGCTCATTAGGCCCCTCCCTACCTGACCAGTTGATTGAGCAGGACCCAGGCCCCGTGCGCGTGTGTTTGTTTGTGTGTGTGTGTGTGTGTGTGTGTGTGTGTGTGTGGTTCTAGGATTGAACTCGGCCTCTATGCTGAGGTGTATTCTCAGCCCTTTTTATTTTTTGAGACAAGGTCTTGCTGAGTTGTTCAGCCAGGGCTGGAACTTGGGGTCCGCCTGCCTCAGGCTCCCAGGCCATGCAGTGCTTCTCTGGTGATTTGCAAGCACCCTCAGAAGTACCCTCAGAAGGACCCTCAGAAGGAAAGGGCTTGGCAGGGAGGCCACCCCACAGCACCCCAGAGCTCCTGTTCTCTGGAAGCGCCTGCCCAGGGCAGGAGGGATCCCCTAGGGAGCACGGGCCACCTGAGGGACAGCAGGCAGCCCTAGTACATAGAGCCTCAGCTGTTGACTGCTAGGTGCTCAGGAAGGTGGGAGGAGGGTGTTCCCCAGCTCGGGGCTGACACTTCCGGTTTAATGGAACCAAGGATGCAGCTTGTACAGGGAGGAAGAAGAGAGGCGGAGCCTCAGCTCAGGTGGGTCCTCACTTGTCTCTGAGTTGGTCCGCAGAGTCTGAGTCCCCTCCCTCTCCCTCTCGTCTCTCTCTGCCCCTGGCCATAGCCACAGACGCACGTGGGGACCAGCTCAGGGCTAGAGGAGCGGGGCCCGCAGGACACCGGGCCCCGGTGGGGAGCGCATGAGCCTGCGCAGCCACTCGACATAGCGGGCCACCCTGGTGTAGACGCCTAGCTGGCCCACGGCTGCGCAGCCTTCGCCCCAGCTCACCACACCCGTCAGGTACCACGTGCCACGGAACTGCGTGGCGTGCGGGCCCCCACTGTCCCCTTTGCAGGCGTCCTTGGTGCCGTCCAAGTAGCCAGCACAGAACATGTTTTTAGTGATCACTGGCGAGCTGTTTGTCCTCTGAGACTGTTCCAGGCAGTCCTGGTTCATCAGCCGTGGCACCTCAATGGCCATGAGCTCCACGGCCATGGCGCCACGGTCCAGCAGCTGGCCCCAGCCGCTGACGCGAGAGAAGCGGATTTTGGCTAATGTGCTCTGCGCGAAGGCCTTCTCGGGCAGGCAGAGGGGCACCACGTAGTCCGTGAGGTTTATGGGCCGCTGCAGCCGCAACAGCACGATGTCGTGGTCTTTCTGGCCCCGGACATATGTGTCCGGGAAGATGACCTGTGTCACCTTTCGCACCTGCTCAGTGCCATCAACCTCGATGAGGTCATGCTCACCTGGAAGGAAGCCGTGCAAAGTCACAGCCGTGCCCCTCCTGGGCTCCAACACCCTGTGCCCTGGCCTGGGGCAGGCAGGTGGATGGGGAGAAGGGTGCATCTGGGCAGGCACCCAGGGCTGCCAGGGCCTGCAGACTCTTGTGGGGGTGAGGAGGGGCGGGCAGGCTGTGACTGAGGTGCTTCTGGACTGGGTGAGGAAGGTGGGTAATGGGCGGGAGCCCTGAGCAGTGGAGTATAGCCGGAGAGGCTGTCTGGATTCCCTGGGCCTCATGTGGTCCCCTGTGGTTCTGGGTCCCCTGCAACTATGGTTCTTCTGGGAGCAGGAAGGGGCTGAGCATGGTGGCCAAAGCAAGTGGCCCCAGTGCTGCCCCATCCACTCAGGGACCTTGCTGGCCACGTAGCCTTAAGCCTGGCCTTAGCCGTGGTCACGCGCCTGCCTCCTGCAGGACACAGGTGGCACCTACCCAGCACCACAGACAGGTTCCTCAGGCTCTGCAGCTTGTCAAAGCAGTGAGCAGCGGACACCACCCAGCCGGCCTCCAGCAGGGAGCCCCCGCACAGTGGTGCCCCATTGAACACCAGCATGGCCTGCGTGGAGACACACAGATGCTGGTCACCTGGGGTCCCCACCTGGGCTGATGCAGCTCCCTTGTGGAACCTGGGTCTTCTGGCCCCTTCCCTAGCAGGCTGCACAGCCCTGGCCCTGGTGGCTGTGCCCTGGATCGGAGGGTCCTGGCCTTGGCAGGACATCAAGTGTTACAGGACCTTTTGGGGCTGAGCTGAGGCGGCAGAGAGTGAGACCCCAGTGCGCACCCTCCCCAAGCGAGGAGGGGCAGGGCTGGGTGCAGTGGCTGTGCCCCTCTTCCCTGAGCTCCCCGACAAGCCCACAGTGGGCACGCTGTGCAGAGTGACCCAGCCAGAGACCACGTGTGCTTGGGGCAGCCAGGTCAGGGAAGCCTTACCTGCCATGGACACTCCCCTCTGGGGCACACCTGGCCTCCCACAATTCGGCCTTGGATGTTGCTGCCCTTCCTTTTTTCCAGAATCGGTATTTTCCCACATGGATATTCAACTGTGGGGCGGAAACCAGTGACAGGGTGCTTATAAAGGATGATGCATGGGACCCTGAAGCCACTCTTCCTGGCCTTTGGGGACGCAGGGCCATGCCTTCCCCCTGGGGCCCCGGCTGCTGGGGCAGGGACAGCCTGAAAGCCGTACTGGAAGCTGCTGGTCCAGGAGCCCAGAGGGGCTGGCTGGAGAGGGTACAGAGCCTTGCCCTGGAGCTGAGCCTGCCAGGTTTCACAGGAGAAAGATGCTGCGTGCAGATTATGAAGAGGTAGCAATATTCTGTCGAAGGTGAGATGACTGTGCAACTGCCATGCTATCCACACTCACTGTCCTGTGTCTGCCCGTGAGTAGGGGCGGCTGGCCGAGCTGCCAGCTTCCAGATCAGGCTGGGCACAGCCTCCACAAAGACACTTGGGGTGTGGAGGCCTCCACCTTGGGCATCGCAGCACCATCAGCCAAGGCTGGCAGGCAGGAATCTACATTTTCCTGAAGAGTTGCTCCCTGGCTGCCTATGATGTGGGGGCCCTTCTGGGTGCCTTGCTGGGCACTGATGTGCTGGCCTGCTGCACAGGCAGCCCCTGCCATGGGTCCTTCCACCCTCAGTCACAAGTGCTCCATTGGCGGCCAGCCCTGTCCAACACTGAGGTGCGGCAGACACCTCAGGCCCACTCGACAGCAGCCCCTGGAGCCTGGTACCTGTGGGCATGCAGGATACCCGGTCGGGCTGCAGAGCATACCCCTCGTGGCACCGGCAGACCCGTGTGTCCCCTGCGCGGTCACTGCAGTACTGATCACAGCCGCCATTCTCGTTGTCACAGATCAGCAGTGCGCTCCTATCTGGGCACAGGAAGGGGGAGCTGAGAAGGGCCCAAGGCGAACGTCACCATCTCCATCTGCAGCTGTGGGCAGGGGGTGGCCTCACTTGTCTCACAATTCCGGCCACTGAAGTCTGGGAGGCAGAAGCAGATGTACAGCTGGAAGTCGTCCTGGCAGGTTCCCCCATTCTGGCAAGGGTTTGAGGCACACTGGTCCCCGTCTGAGGGAAGCCAGTGTGAGTGTGCGAGCAGAGGGACTGGGGGTACCCCAAACGGCCCCGCCTCTACTCACCAGTGTACGAAGCCCAGAACTGGTTCTGGGAGGAGGAAGAAACCACATGAGACACATTCGCCAAAGCCACAGTGAAGGAGTCCATGGAAGGGGCTCACAGCTATCCCTTCCCCAGGGGCTCAGGGTCGGGTATCCCCGGAAGAGTCCCCCCCATGACTTTTCCTCAGGTCTGTCCCCAACTCTGCCTCCTCCACCTGTGCCCCGGGACAAGACCCACATGCTGGCTGAGATGGGAGCTCTGGGCAAAGAGCCCTTGTGGGGCTCCTGCTCGGTCGCCCTCTGACCAGCAGGACCTCTGCTTCCTTGCCATCACCCTACCTGCCCTGTCCATGGTCTCCTTTGTCACCAGGGGACAAAGAACGTCACCTGCATTCTGTGAACACTCGGAGTGCCCACAGTGCAGGAACGAGGAGACCCCGAGGCTCATGTGCCCCCATGGCCCTGTCTCGCCCCTTCCTGCAGTCACTGGGCAGCCCCGTCCGGGCAGTGCTCACCGTCTTCTCAGTGGTCTTGAGGATCTCCCGGGCCTCCTCAAACGAGCACGGCTCCTCCATGCATTCCGTCTCCAGGGAGCCTGGCCACAGCTCCTCCAGGAAGGAGTTGGCACGCCTCTGCCTGCGCAGCACGCCGTGCGCTGCCTCCTGGGTGATGAACACTGGCAGACGGAAGGTCCTGGAAACACTGTGGCCTGCCATGCCGAGCTGGCATGGAGCCACACGCCCCAACCCTGTCCCCAACAGGGAAGGAAGCCACCCCACTGCATCACCTCAGGGGAGCCAGCCACGCAGGATCACCCCATCATGCCTGAGGCGATCTGCTCACTCCGGGCCTCTAGAGCTCTAGAAAAAGCAAACTTGCTGGATCTGAAGTGGGACGGCTTCTCAAGAACAGGCAGCCAGTGACAGGCCTTAAGGACATGTATATAACCAGATTTTGACCTGCTGACTCTCACTCTCGGGAATTTAGCATAAGAAAATACTCGGTGTCACGCACAAAACCTCGTGGGGCTTTGGTAACGATAGCTGAAAGTAACCACATGATGGCATCCAGGTTGGCATTAACTGCAGTGCTCAGGAAGACGTAAGCCACAGGACAGCCACGCCTGTGATCCCAGCATGCAGGAGGCTGAGACTCGGGACTGCTGTGAGATCAAGGCCAGCCTGAACCACACAGCGAGACACTGTCTCAACCCCTTCCCCAAAAGAGGTGTTACACCGAGCAAAAAAGTGATGATAAAAAAGGAAATATTGTACATTGCATTGGCAACACAAAATGTGTATATGAACATACATGAATAGGTACTACACAATTCCTCACCTCCACCCTACCCCGTCCGTGTCCTGGGGAAACACTCAGCCCCCTCAGCCTCCCAAGATAGTCAGGGTGTCCTTGTCAGCCTTGGGTCCTGCCTCACCCCCAGCCCCTCCCACATCCCCCAGGTTCTCACAGAGATGCTGACAGAGCAGGTGACCCGTGGCCCCATCCTGCTTAGGAGGGAAGAGAGGCTAGTGACTGAGAGTTCACCTGGCTGCCTAGGATGGCAGACCTCAGCAGCCTGAACCCCTGAACTTGCAGATTCTTCAGGTGGGAGACCTCAGACACACACAGTGCCGAGGAGAGAGCATGGAGACAGAGACACGGGCCACGGAACTGGTAAACATAAGAGGAGGGAAGGGAGGCAGCTGCCCAGCCACAGAGGGATAATGAGACCACATCCCTTTCCTTAAGATCACAGTGCATCTGAACCTGTCTGCATTGCTAGGGAATCCATCTGCAAGGGAGGGAGGTTCTGGGGTTGGGGACAGGGACCCCTGTGTTATGCACTGCATGGCACCGGTGAGTTCCCAGCTTTCATCATGAGCCTGAGTTTTCTCTGAGGACACAAAGCTTCAGCCGGTGTCCCAAGGGCTGACCCCAGGGTCTGAGGCAGGCTCTGGGGGCTGTCCTCTGAGCCACTTGCAGATTCCCTAACATCACACACAGGTTCCCACCCTCAAACATGCCCCTGTTCCTCACAGCACCTCGGACATTCACACGCAGGCTTGTCTTGTGTGTCTGTGTGCTCCCGTCTGCATGTGGGCACCGGTGTAGCTACCGCATGTGTTCATCTGTCTATGCTCATGTCTGGCAGTGTTTGTACTTGTTCTATGTCCCCATGTGCACATACGTATGTTCCTGTGTGCACGTGTCTGTGCACACATGGCTATTTGTGCATGTTTCTGGGTTCGTGTGTGCCTGTGTGCCCATGCATGGGCATGCAAGCTCCTGGACAATATTTGTTTTGGAAGGAATAAACCTCAAAGCAAGCAGTCAGCAAATGCTCTCAGTGATGGAAGCGTCTAGAACAAGACCATGGCTGGGCCCAGGCTGAGCTCTGGAGCTTGTCACAGACAGCGCTAGGGGGTAGCCGCCTGGAAGGACTTACCTGCTGCCAGGGACCCCTGCAGCAGCAGCAGGAGGCACAGCAGGGTGAGCCTGCAGCCTGGGGAAGCCATGGGGACTCTGCTGTCCTGGCCGAGGACGTCCTGGCCGAGGATGTCCATCCGGATGTGGCAGGCGGGCAAAGGGCGAGGGGGTGGGACAGCTAGGGTGGAGGCACCAGACACTGGCTGAAAGCTGCACCTGACCCTCAGGGGCCAACCCCAGTGTCCAGCACCAGGCACAACAGGGAGGAAGGAGTGTGGGAGACAACTCCAGTGACTCCCCTTGAATGCAGAACTGCTGCAACTTTGATTATATGGAGACTTACTTCCTTATGCCGATATGCACAGAGCTGGCTATGGTTATTTCCTTCTCTCTTCAATTGGCTCTAAGCATTGCAAATAAGGCTAGTCAGGGTACTAATATGTAATCTCTAAAGCCATCAAACAGGGCTGGGGATTTAGCTCAGTGGCTCAAGCACTTGCCTGGTAAGTACAAGGTCATGAGTTCAATCCCCAGTACAAAAAAAAAAAAAAGAAGAAAGAAAGAAAAGCATTTCTAAAGCCATCAGTCTCCTGTTTCCTTGCTTAGTGCTCTGTAAAACATATGAGCATAGCAGGATGGTAGAGTCATCAGCTCCGTTGTGAACTTCAAGGTAAAGAGGCTATGACTCCCCAGGGCACAAAAGTTTACATATCAGAAACCAAAGCAACAGTCTCCTAAAACAATCCAGTTACCTTAATTGAATTATGCAAATTGATCCTTCTGCATATCCTTATCTCTGCATTTTGCAGAGATGCTTTTCTCCCACCTGGCATCTCAAGTTACTCTCACCATCCTCACTGTCACTCATCCTCGAGCCACCCCCTTCTTCACAAGATAATAAATTCTGGAAAAGGCCTGGGATCAGGGCCTTTGTCCACACATCCTCACAAGGATTGGACTTAGGACCCCTTGGCTACCCTTAGCTTGGAATATGTCTTGGTGGTGTCTTTACTCTCACCGTGGGTTGCGTTGGAGGTGGCAGATTGGAATTAACTTGCTGGGATTCCAGTAACATCTCAATGGGATTACAAATATTGTGGATTTGGATTGTGAGGAAAACTAGAAAAAGGATTACAATACTTGGATGACTGTACAATATTTGGGATTACAATAAAGGAGGAAGCTGTGCAGGCCAGTGATGGTTCCT
The DNA here is from genome assembly GCA_004027295.1 of Dolichotis patagonum. NCBI lineage: Eukaryota > Metazoa > Chordata > Mammalia > Rodentia > Caviidae > Dolichotis > Dolichotis patagonum. The sequence continues at coordinate 10,833 of PVJX010028789.1, read as the reverse complement.
TTGCAGAAAGAGGTGTGTGGAGACGTGCTTAGCACAAGCTCAACACACGGCCCTACGTTCAGCAGACAGAGATGAGGGTGGGGAACCATCGATGGCAGAGGGATCCCACAGCCCTCAGGGAGGACACCAAGCAGGGGCAGTGCATTGGGCGGGGGCAGGTGGAGGTGCAGGGAGACACTAGCTGCCAAGCCTTGCATTTCAGGGAGGCCTCAGGAAGCTGAGGGCAGACCTGGCCCAGCGGAGACAGCAGCCAACAGCTGCTGTCCCTTCTCTCTGGCCCAGGACACAGGGTGGGGCCTCTGCCCACCTGGCTGCCTGTACTTCCCGAAAGCAGCTCTGCGCTGTCCACAGACAAACCCTTCCCACCTCAGAATGATCATGCTGTTCTTGGACCCATGCGGCCTATTTTCTAACTCCCCCAAAACTCTACTGGGATTTAAACCAAATCGCATCTGGCTTACAGGAGTACTAGGGGAGAAATGACCTTGTGCCAATGTCAACTTGCTGCAGCCATGCACCATTCTCCATTGATTAGTCCCTCTTTCATGCCCTCTAATGTTTCATCAGTTTGTCCAGAGAATATTGCTCTGTTTATGTCGGTGTTGACCACTTCACTGCTGTTGATGTATCAATGTTTAAAGTTGCCTATTGCTGGGAGCGTGAGGGACTTTTTGCAGGTTGCTCTTTTTTTTTTTTTTTTTTTTTTGCAGGTTGCTCTTGAATATGCTTCAGTTCCGATGCTTTGTGAGCCCCGGATAGTGTGCTTTTGGGAAGGCACTTCTCGACCCATGGGCCCCCTTGCTTTCTCTTTGGGGCAGCTGCTAGCAATCCCACTAAGTCATGTTGAGTGGTGGAAGGCATCTCTGTGTTTTGCGTTCTTGGGGACACTCCTAAAGTATCTCGATGTCTACGATTTTTGGGTGAGGATTTTGTTAGCTACACTTTATTAGCTTAGGAAAATGTTCTGCTTGTAGCTAAACATTGTCAATGAAGCACCAATGAAAATCAATTTATTTTTGTGTGTATGTCTGCAGGACTGGTGACTTGCTTCTGTTAGTTTTTTATATATAAAAAACTGCTATTGCACTACCCTCCCAGTACTGGAAAAAAGAGATGAAAATGTGTTATCTTTTTTTCTTTGCGGTGCTGGGGATTGAACCCAGGGCCTCACACATACTAGACAGGAGATCTACCAATGAGCTGCACCCCAGCCCATATTGCTTTTATGTAAAACATTCAGTTGGGCTTTTGGAATTTTTTGCATGTACCTTCATAAATGTATGATTCTTTTCTTACATGATCAAAAGTTTTCAGTTTGGGGTACCAAGTTTGGCATGGTTTAAAGCTAGACTTCCCCCAAAAGCCTCATGAACACCTATGTGGGCCTTTTGGAAGGTGACTGGATCATGGTGGCTTCTAGCTGGCTTGCTGTTAGGAGGTGGCACTTGGTCAGAAGTGGTGAGTCCATGGGAGTGTGTCCTAGAGGGTCTCTCCTGCTCCCCCTTCTTCTCTGTCTGCTTTTGGCTGCCATGACAACGTAAGCAGCTTCCCAGCACTGGGCCTCTCTGCCATGCTGCTTCTGCCTGGAAGTCAGCTAACTATGGACTAAAACTGTGGGCCAAGGTAATCCTCTCTTCCTTTAGTATAGGTGTTGCTATTGCACCTTAGCAACAAGAACAGGACTAAGACAGACTTTGGTGCCAGCAAAGTGGAGCAGTTGCTGTGATGTACCTGCCCATGTGGTTCAGAAGTGGTTGGAACCAGTTTGTTGCAAATGTTTGGAAAGATTTGGAGAGCCAACTAGAGAAGCCCTAGAATACTGTCAGCTGAACTTGACAGGAGAGTCTTGTCGGAGTGTGAAAGACCAGAATGTGGACAGAATGGTAAAGACCAAGATCAGGAGATTTCAGTTGGGAACAAGGAGTGCTTTGCCATTTAGACTCCAGGCCGTGTGCATTGTGCTCTGGCAGAAAATTTGTCCACATTTTGCTCATGTCTGAGACTGTAACATAGACTGAGATTAAGGGTAGCAGACTAATTAATCTGGTTGAAAAAATTTCAAGACAGTCCAGTGTTGTGGCCTGAATATTGCTGGAAGCTTTTGGCTATATCTACCATGGGAAGTAGGACCAAAAAGCAGAGCAAACTAGTTTGAAAAATTTTGCTAGTGGACCAAAAAGAAGTACCTATAATGTTGAGTCTTACAAAGTTTTGGTCCAGGATAGCTTGGCTGCTAGAACAATCAGCATTAAGAAGAAGCCAAATACTTTGGATGGACACAACAGGAAACATGCTTTGAGCATACATGAGAAACCAGCAAAACCTCACCCTTCCAGGGCTCTAAGGGTACAAAAATGAGACTGTGCTTTAAGAAGACATTCCCAGAGCACCCTGCTCAAAATAGACTACCTGATGAATTGGTTCCTCTGGATTTGAGTCAGAGTACTTGGCTATTCAAGTACTCAAGAGGCCTCTACAGCCATGACACAGGGGGCCCACTACTGCCTGAACTGTTTGCAGACCTTAATGTCATTCATATGGTGCCAGCTTCACAAGCATGCAGAATGCAAGAGTTATGAGGTGACAGGGGCTTCCACTCAGATTTCAGGAGCAGGCCTGGGAGGCCAAGAAAGTGTGTTTCTGAGAAGGCAGTGCATAAAGCTTTGAGTGTAAATTTCAAAGTGCAATGGAGACAGAAAGTTGGAAATGCCACAAATCAGGGATGTTGGCTGAGGAAGGCCATAGACAGTGAGCAAAGTGACCTGAAGAGAGAAGCCATGAGTGCTGCAATCTGCAATGTAATAAGAATGAGGCCATCCAAGTCTTTTGTCCAAGGTACTGGACATGTAGCTACATGGTTTAATGTTCGCCGTGATGGGTTTTGGTTTTGCTTTTGTCCCACTGGTTTCCACCCCCCATTCCTCCCATTTGGAAAGTTTACTTTGTGCCATTGTATGTCAACAATGTTTAACTTTCTTTCTGATTTTTATAAGGGCTCACAGCTATGAGTTTGCCTTGCATCTCATAGGAGACTTTGGACTTGGACTTTTCAGCTAAAACCGCTAAGACTCTGGTGACTCTTACAGATGAGCTAATTGTTTTGCATAAAGAAATGTGCATAAGTCTTTTGGAGGCCACAGGTCAGATGTTGGTTTATATCTAATGTCCCCCAACATCCTCATGCACTTACAGGTGGGGGCTTTTGGAAGGTGACTGGATCATGGGGGCTTATCGTTCACTTGTTATTAGGAGGTGGGATCTGGTTTGGAGAGGTGGTTATCAGGGGTGTGACCCAGAGGGGTCCCCTTCCCACTCTCTGCCTAACCAACGTGGTGTAAGGAATGTCCCAGTGCTTGCCATTTATGCCTGCAACTGGCTAACAATGGGCTAAAACTGTGAGCCAAAATAAGCCTCTCCCTTAGGTTGTGGGTGTGTCTCAGTGACAAGAAAGTGACTAAAGCACTTCCTTCATTAGTTTGTTGTGTTGCTTCTCCCTTTTATATTCTTTATGTTAGTTGGTATTAATATCTTTATATTCTGAAAAAGCTACCTGGTATGTTTGGGATATTTTTTTTTACTGTGATTTATTTTCTCTGTTATTCATTCATTTATTAACTCAAGTATTTTATTTCTTCTGGTTCAATTTTGGTAATTTGGCTTTTCAACACGTTGTTTCCTATTTATTTCCCAAGGATTTTCCATTTAAAACCTTTATACATTGTGAGGTTTCTCAGTTTTCTTTGAGTTAGCCAATCTTACCAGATTTTTAAAGGAACAAGGTTTTGTTTCTTGGTACTGGAAAGGGAACTCAGGACCTCATGCTTGCCAGGCAGGCACTGCACCACGGAGCTAAATCCCTGCCTCTAAGGTTTCATTTTTGATTGATTTGGCTTTTGCTTTCAACTGTAATAATTCCTTGTTTATACTTTGAGTTTTACTGGTCTTCTTGCTTCCTTAAATGAAAAACTCATTAATGTGACCACATAAAAACTAGACAGAGTCAGCTGCAGACGTGGGTCTCAGCCACGTGGCTGCCGTAGATGTTTGGTGGTCTCAAGTAGACACTGCCCAGCCCTGCGCGCAGAACCCCAGGAACACTGTGCCCTAACACAGGGCTCACAAACATGCTTTTATCATTTTGTAAACACTGTATGTCTCATGTGTGCTGGAAAACAGTACATAGTGTTCTACATTTAAAGACACACAGGTGTTGGTTTCCACGGGAAATGAAAACACCTTGCCCTGCCCACTGAGGCTCGCCTCCTGTATTCTGAACCTTATTACTGGCTGAAGGCAAGTCTGTGATTCCCATGCAGTTCTTGCTGCCCAACTGCCCCAAGCTTCATCCTGTATGTCATTAGTGTTAATGGGCTACCTTCCCCTGGTTGGTATTTGTCTGGTCTTTTTGCTTTCTTTTCTTTCCATACTTTATCTAGTTTTGTTTCCGGGAGTGTGGCAGTTGTTTGTGGTCCCCCTTGGTGCTCATCCGGCAGATCATCTCTCCACACTGCTTAACGCATCAGCTGCCCTTCAGTTGCCAGACAGGCACGCACTCACTTCTCCATGACATTTATGGTTTTCCCTCCCCCCATCCTTTCTGCCAGATCAAAACCCTTCTTTCCTTCTCTAACTTTCTAGTGAGAAGCTGTCAAGGGGGTTATCCTGCAGTGGCTCCCCTACACTTCTCCGGCTGAGGGTTATTTCTGACATGTGTAACCTCGCACTATTTTATCATCACCACTGTCTGATGTGAGACGCTTACTAGCTATGCCTTCCTCGACCTCTTCAGCCCTGTCTCTGTCCTGCTGTAACTTGTATAGAGTTTTTCTATTTAATGATCTGTTTATGACTGTTTTGACTTATGACCGAGGCACACCCTTCGGACTTGTGACTAGTGTTTTTTTTGTACAGCTCTGCACATCTTGTTTACAGATATCTTGTTTTGCAAACACTATCTGCACTGTAATTTCTGCTGACTGTACAGCACAGTGCATGCATTGCTGCTAAATGTTGTTATACACTGCACCACTGCATGTAAGAGTTCTGCAAATAAAAGCAAAGTCATCCAGTTGGAGTTTCCTTTGACAATTTCTTTGTTCTGGACACTGTATGTACATACGATGCACAGCTTCTCATGTAGCGATCAAGTCATTTAATGACTTAGCTGCAGGGAGGGAACGCAGTTCTTAATGGGGACGTCCTTACTTGCCAGACCAGGCACTGAGAGAGCATGGTGCCGAGCCCAGCTCCCGACAGAGAGGCCAACGGCAAGAGGTGCTGACATTTATTCAGACTTCATCCATACAGTTAAGACCTTGGATTTTTAAGTTTCATTTACATCAGAAGTAAAAAAAAAAACAAACCGAAACAAAAAACTAACAGTGAATAAAAGGTGACATTTTAAAGTGCTGTTATGAGGAAGAGACCACAGGCGGACAGGCTCCTGAGGAGATGGAGGAGCTCTGCCTGAACAATGGATCCGGGCCACTGCATTCCAAGTCGCTCTCCAAATCTGCGTACACGGGGAGAAGGCCACCGAGTGTCCACATGTCTGTTACGATTTGCGAGGGTCTGGCCAGCGATACCTCTGCACTCGTGGACAGGCCGGGTGCGTGGCCTCGACCCCAGGGTCAGCGCCAGCAGGGTGAAGGAACAGGGAGAGGACTGTAAAGTGACACTGTTCAGCAGCTTGAGACATAAATACGGCCTTTACATCAGATCATATGTACACACGTGAACATATATACACACACATACAAAAATATCTGCCCTGCTGGGCACGGAGAGGGATTAGAAAGAGAACTGCTTTCTGAGACGCACAGGAAAGGAGAGAGACAGGAGAGCTTTCATTCCAGTTCTGCCTCGACTTGGATAAAGGAGACCTCCGCCCACATCCAGATCTTCCCTGGGGACTCCCACCTAGCACTTGGAGGTGGACCTCCCACGGGAGGCGGCAGGTGCCCTGGGAGGGGCACCGAGGTCCTGCCCACCCCGGTGGGATGGGGAGGGGTGCAGTAAGCCTGTAGCCGAGTGCAGCTGACAGCGCTGGGCCACAGAGACCCTGTGGGAATTGCATCATCACACTCTTTCTTCAAAAACAATAAAAATATCCTGACTCAGTGAAGCTCTTTAAAAACACTGATAATCACCCCTGCTTTTTTTTTTGTAAAAAAGAAGGTTAACATTTTAAATTATAGCTTAAGTTTTCCTGTGAAAATGAAACATGTGCAGGTGGAAGGGCCTCCTTGGTCTCTCACTGCCTTTCCAGCTTGAGCCAGGTCCCTGCTGCCCGCCGCAGGGGCACCTCAGGAGTACAGGCCGAGCGTCCCCCAAGCCATGTAGTGGTATAAACGACGTGCTTGATGTAAGCCCCAGTAACAAAAAATAGTTTTCTATCAAATACAGTATCAAATTGTCATTTCATGTAAACACAGTGATTCTTGGTAAAGATCTGAGGCCAAGGTACCGCCAAATGGCCACAGGATTGACCCTATTAAAAAAATCAGAAACTTATAAAAGACAGAGTCTCAAACCACCCACAGGCTGCTGGCGACGCCGCAGGAAGCGGGGAGAGGGCGGCGGGGCCGAGTGCACGAGGCCTCTCCACGGACGGGCAGCCGCGTCCTCCTCGCTGGGCCCCGCGGCGCCGCCTCGCCCCACACTAAGTCACAGGACACCCCAGGGCGCGCACCGCCCGGCCTGGAGGTTGCTAGGCCCGGAGGTCGAAGGGCGCGGGGCAGCCCTCGCTGCAGCTCGAGGAGTTGCTCAGCACGGCCGACCCTGGGCTCGACTCTGCGGAGGGAGGCAGCGGGGACACGCTGGGCCCGGCTCGCTGCGCTCCCAGGGGCCGGGCCAGGCGGGGTCAGCGCGCACCGCGGGTCTTACCTGAGCTGCTCAGACACTGGGCGGAGCGGGACTTGCCCAGGAGCGCGCAGAGGCTGCTGGCCGGCACCCAGCCCTCCTGGCCGCGGCTCAGGTCCCGGACGAACCTGTGAGGGAGAGGGGCTGCAGGGCTACAGCGCCAGGCGCCCGCGGTGTAGGCGTGCAGGAGGGTACGTGTGGGTGCAGCCCAGAGCGGTGTGTAGGGGTGCAGGAGGCGCGGGGGCGTGCTTGAGGCGCGTGGGCGTGTGCTTGAGGCGTGAGGGGTGCGGTTTAGACGAGTTTGGGGCGCGAGGGGGCGGGTCTGAGGTGCGTGGGGGCGTGCCTGAGGGGTATGGGCATGTCTGGGGGAGGTCTGAGGCGCGTGTGGGCGGGGCTGAGGTGCGTGGGGGCGTGCTCGAGGCCTGTGTGGCTGTTGCTTGAGGTGCCTGTGGACCTGTGTAAGGTGTGAACACTGTGCACGCTGGGCGGGAGCCTGCATGCGTCTTACCAGAGCCCCTCGGCGCCCTCCTCCACCACCTCCACCACGTCCCCAGTCCTCACGCTGAGGGTGTTGGGCTCCTCTTTCTCCTCGTCCATCACCACAGTGTATTTACCAGGGACCTAGGCAAGACGCAAGACAGAGGCAGGGCCAGCCGGTCAGCACAGCTGCCCCGAGGCACCCACGCAAGCGCGCGTGCCTGTCCCACCCACTCACGGAGCACCAGCCACAGCGCCTGAACAAGTCTACACTGGGTGGCTCCAGAGGCGCAGTGAGGGCGTAAACAGCGCCTTGCTGGGGGCGTAGCCACGTGTGCAGATGTGCTGAGATGACCAGTTTACACCAGGGTCCTCTCTTAGGTGGCGACACGTCCTCGGTACTGCTGCCTCCTCACTGTCCAGCCACAGGGGCTCTCTGGTCTCCAAACACGCCCACAGCCCCGGACCTTTGCACGTGTCCCTCTCCGGAATGCTCCCTACTTCAGGTCTAGTTTAGTGGCCATGCTATCCAAGACCCTCTGCGACCACATGTCCGAGATGGTGCCAGGCCCCTTCCACGGCTGGCCTTTCCCTTTGCCAACCTGACCTAGCGTGTTGTGATTTACTGCTTCCTTGTGCCTCCCTGTGAGAGGAGAGGCTGTCTGTGCTGTCCTGCTTTATCACCAGCTCTGGGGCAGGGCTAGGCTGGGGCAGAGTGCTGCCACTGTGGATGTGGAGTCCAGGAGTGGACACCGAGTATACGGATGCCCCGGCCTCCCACAGCAGCTGTGAGCACACAGCTGGGGAGGATGGGGCGGCCCCTAGGAGGAGGAGCTGCACCAGGCCCTGCCGGACGCTGCCCGCCCCAACCACCCAGCGCGGCCATGAACCTTCTGTCCTGCCTCCTCCTTGCCGAGCTGTCCCAGGCCATGTCCAGGCTACCTCTGCCCTCCCCAACTCTGGGCGGTCATGGGAGTCCCCTGCTCACACCAGGCCCTGCGCAGAGTGTGCAGACACCACTGGCCAGTGTAACCCTAATTCCACGGCTTCCACATGCAAAGGGCTTTCACCTGTTCCATCGGTAAAAGCCAGACCTCGTTTACCATGCAAAGCACACTGTGGGTCAAGGCCTTGCAGTTCCTTAAGGATGACATGGAGATGTTAGCAAAGAGGGGTGAGTACTTCCTGTTTGGGGGTGGGGTGCAAGCTGACCCGGGGGTGTCTGCCTCGGCTCTACCATGGACACCCAGCCAAGGAGCACCACCCATCCGTCCCAGGACCTGAAACCACACCCAGAGACCCAGACCAAGGGGACCTCCCAGTATGTCCCCTCCCCAGGGACCACAGTGCCCCAGCCACCCATGGAGAGCAAAGTTACCAGCTTCTTTGGGCCCACACCACCATCTTCCTCAGCATCGGACGAGTTGATAGGCTCCTCTGCGCTGGACCAGCCACCATCATCCTCAGGGGCCTCCAGGGACTGGGACGTTTTGCTCCAGCCTGGCAGAGGGACAGGTGCCAGTGAGGGCCACCCCAGTGATGGAGTCACAGCATAGGGGCGGGGCACTGCATCCCCAGCCCCAAATGGGGCCTAAGGTCTCCCGACCAGGATGGCGTTCTCTGCACCCTTCCAAGGTGCAGGCGTACAGTTCTGCTCCAACACTGGGGAATCTCAGGGAGCCTCTGTTTCCACCTCACTGAGTCCCCAGGGAAGGTGGGGCCCAGGGCTCCCTAGAGAGGCGGACCCTCATCCTGTCATGCCACGGTGCCCAGAGGCTACCCTCTGGCCTGTGCCCTGTGGCACATGCACAGGGGGAAGGTGCTTTCCACGAACTCAAAGCTACCAGTTTCTAGCAAAATCGGCCGAGTTCCAGTTGGTAAGCCCAAGGTGGCCCAGAACAGAGATACTGAAGTGCCACTGACAGCAAAGCCAGGCCCTGCCCACTGAGTGTCCCTCCACCCAGGCCCATGCTCCTGCCCAGCAGGTGGCCTCAAGGCAGCAACAAAGGGCAGGAAAGCCCCAGGCCCCATCCTGGGGAGATGACAGAGATGCTGGGGATGCAAGGATGGTCACCCCACTGCTATGAGTGACATGTCAACAAGACCATGCATGTCAGGGAGCTGGGACCCCAGGCACTGAGCTCCAAGGTCCACTCATGCGGCCAGTGAGAGGAGGGTACTGAGCTCTGGGAAAGCGGCTGTGAAGGGGCCACCCGTCTGCTGATAGCACTGCTGAGGACCATGGGAAGTGTCCCTCATCACCCTAGGACAGGCACCACCTCACACCAGGCCTGGCTCACAGGGGCCCCTCCAGCTCTGCCTCTCGGGGTGCACTGTGGAGGTGGGGGGTGCCGTGCACTGGGCCCTGCCTGCCAGGGCCCCCCAGGGTTGCAGCTGCAGGGTGTGTGCCTTGCCAGCTGCTGACACAGTGTAGGGGCCGAGACAGCCCTGCCAGCCATGCCAGCCATCTGGCCCCCAGGCAGCCCTTGGGCCACAGGGACAGAAGATGAGGCAGGCACAGCCTCAGTGCAACTGGGCTCGCCCAGGAGGCTCAGGAGCCCTGCACAGCACCTGCTCTGGGCCTAATTGTGTGGAGGTTGGGTGCCACATGCTGAGACCCGGTGGGCTCAGCTCTCTGCTTGGGATGCCTGGGAGTCCGACAGCCCCAGGGCACCTGCCGATCTGGTCACCCCACGTCCTGTGAAATGGTCCCTGACACCCTCCCAGCAGGACAGCAACCAAGGGGCTGCTGGGCTCTCAGGAGGCAGCTGGGATGTGGGCTGCTGTCTACCCACAGATGGCACAGGGTAAGGACTGGGGACACGTCACCCGCAGCTGTTCCTGCACACCTTCAAGGCTTCCTCTCCACTCACTGCCGGTGGCAGCAGGGGTCTGCCAAGAGGAAACTGTCCATTGGGCCACAGCCAGGGCAGTGTGTGGCCCCAGCCAGTCTGCCAGGCCACTCCGTGTCCCACAGTCCTACAGGGCCAAGTGTGCAGACAGCTCAGGGCTCAGGCATGAAGGAGAAAGCTCTGAGGGACACAGCAGACGCTTCTGGGCAGCTGGCACTGGGGAAACAACCCTGACCAGCACTTGATTGAGGCAGCGCAGGCCTCAGGTCACGTGCCCGGGGCAGCAGGAGGGTGGCAGCGGGAGTGCAGGCTCTGAGAAAGGTGTGAAGCATAGAGCCTTGGAGCTAGCAGTGTGGTGGCCTCTGGCCTGGGTTTGGGCATGGCCAGCTTATGCCCCGGAACATACCTTACGGCAAGCCCTATGGCACACATGCACCTGCACCATGCAGTGGGGTCTGGGAACGTGGGGAGCAGGTGGCCCTGCTGGGCTCTCAGATGCAGGGAAGATGGCCTGGTCCCATAGTTGTGTCCCCCAAGAAGGCTGAAACAGCTGCAGATGTAGGGGGTGCTGGTGCCATGTGGGCCCAGGAATGGCCCTGCAGCCACAAGGGCCACCAGTGACGGGAGGAGCAAGGGCCCCAGC
>PVJX010028788.1:0-23563 GCA_004027295.1 Dolichotis patagonum | reverse complement strand
AGGCTGCTTACTGGTTGGCTCGGGGCCCTAAGTTCCAGCATGGCGCGGATCTCAGGAAATGCTCTTGCTTCTTGTTTCCCCGCCCTGGGGTGGCCGCGGCTTCTCTTTCCATCTCTTATACTGTATGCAGGGTACCTGCTTGAGTGTGAGTGTAACACTCGTATCCTCAATACCAGCACTATACAATGAACCAGTCACAAACACTAGATTCAATTGCCTCGGAAAACCTTACTTGTCATGACTGCATAAGACTTTGGGTAGACATCCAGGCTTCCCAAATCACTTATAGAAGTTTAAAGAATAATAATATCTTAGTTACTTTTTACTCCTAGTTGAGACAAAATACCTGACTCCCAAAGTTAGAGAAGGAAAGGTTTATTTCTTACAATTCTTAGAGGTTTCAGTCCATATTCAGTTGGCTCCAAGGCAGAGTGGCATGGCTGGGCCGCTGTCATGGCCACCACAGACAGCAAGGCACAAACCATCGAGAGAGAGAGACACATACCTTCTCCTGCCATTACATCATATCCTGGTTCCACCCCTGGGTGGCTGAAATACTCACAGCACCAATCCAAGTGCTAGACAATGAACCAATCACAAATGGTAGATTTGGTCTCGTCCATAATTGCATGAGGCTTGGGGGCCACTGACATAAACCATGACAAATACTAACAGTAATTATTATTATGTATGTTTCAAAATCATATTCTTATGGATCTGAAACAGAATTCTCTAATTGGTCTAGCACTGAGTAGTGCATATATATCTGTAAGACTCACAAGAGACTAATTTATAATTACCTCAGTTTATTAATTTACCTTAAGTCATAAAGCCTGTAAAGATTTTTAAAATTAAGTTTATTAGTACACTTTAGGCATACATAACGATCATATTCATCATAGGGAATTTGTACTGTATATGATATTCCTTGGGTATTTTTTCCTTTCCCTTCCCCTTCCTTCAACCTCCTTTCATTTCCTTTTTTTTTTCATTTCCTTATTTACACTTTGTTTTTATTTTTTCTTTTTTTCTCATTTTTTTCTTTTCCCTTTGTTCCTTTCCCACTCTCTGCTCCCTAGTTGTCTTCTCATTTGAATATTTTATTCCCATTTCACAATATCTGTTATACATTTTGGTCTTTATACTTTTGTTTTCTCATATCAGAGAAACAATGCAATATTTCCATTTGTGTTCAATTTATTTCACTTAAGAGTATAGTCTCAGGGTGCATTCATTTACCTAGAAATGTCTCAAGTTTATCCTCATTTATGGTTGAGTAGTACTCCTTTATTAAAAAAACGCCACATCTCCTTTATCCATTCATCAGTTGATTGGGCTGCTTCTAAGATTTAGCTCTTACAAACTGTGCTGCTATAAACTATGATGGTGGCAGGCAAACAAGAGTGTGTTTGTCTGATTCTCTTGGTGGATGATGGCTGCCTGAAGGAAGAAATGGTCTCTAATGGTGGCCTGCAGGTACATAGGTCTTACCTGACTTTTTCCTTGCCTGTGCAGGCTGCCCACAGAAAGCAAGCCTTCTGATCAAAATACCCTATTTTTAATGGTTTTACACTATCTCTTTGAAATAAAACTTAGAAGACTAAAATTTTATTCTAAAGGAGTATTTTAAATTATTGCCATTTGCAATTCAATAACTTCTTTTACCTTTTCTGATTGTTACAGAAATATTTTATAGATTTATTAATCACTTTTGTAAGCATAGATCCAAATGCTACTTTATGATAAAGATTTGCATATTTCTTCTGCTTTAAATTATATTCACTAAGACTCTTTTGTAGATGCCACATTGTCTTTGAACATTGAATACCAGGGAACCATGAAAGAATTGACTAAAAAAAAAAAGAACTGACTTGCTTTCCAAAAACAAGAGTTTGTTTTTTCCCCCCTGAAGTTTGCTATTTCCCCTCTGAAGTTTGCTGTTTATTAAATCTAAAAACTGATGAGAGGATATTTCCTTCTGTATTTTGACTTTCAACAATGATAGTGAAAGTGGATACAGAACGATCTAGTGGATAATATGAAAAGGTAAAAAGTTTGGCTGTTCCAAGGAGCTCCTATAGGCACACCCATGAGCAGAGTTGAGGCTTCCACTGGGGTGAGCTGATCTTGTTCAGGCACCTGTGCATCAGGAATGAAATGATTCGTGGTGTTTTAGAGCTAAAGTTTAATGACACACATTGTTATTTTCAGGAGTTGGTGATGACACACGAAGTTGGGGGCCACCTTTTGTGGGCACAGAAAGTACATACTTTCTCAGTGTTAACCGAAACAAGAAAGTAAGGCTATTGTCTTTCGTTGTTGCTTTATTTGTGTAATTCTCTTGTAATAACAAAGCATTTGATATTATCATACCTTTTTTGTAGCTATAATCAATACTTCAAATGTGATGAAATTTTATTCATTCCCCAGATATTGAATAGAAACAGTAAGGTTTTTTTTTTATTAATTTTCCTTTTCTACTAATTTAAAACATTTCATGAGAATTCATAATCGAAATTTTATAAAAGAGGGAAATCATTTGATTCTTTACATTTGTTGTTTTTTTAAAGGATTCTAAGTGCCTAATACTTGGTATTAGTATTGTAAAACATTTACTATAGTTTTAGCTATTATCCTAACACATCCTAATTCCAAGTAAAATCAGCAAAAAACATTTAAGTATTTCTTTATGGGGAAAATAGATTTTCTATAAGGTGTGAATCTATGATATGAATGGCTTTCTTGTTGAACTGTCAGAATAAGAAATGCCTTTATGATAATATTTTACTGTATACATTTTGATTTTTAGAGTATAGCTGTTAATATCAAGGATCCAAAAGGGGTGAAAATCATCAAAGAGGTACAGTATTCTCTGTGGATGTCCTAGGTTATAATTTGGGTAAAAATGTTTTAAAACTGTATTTCATTGACAATGTGTACTTTGCTGTAAATGGTATTTAAGACTATAAGTTGACACTTTTCATAAGCATAATGTACTTTATTATTTCTTGTGTATTGTGTATCATTATAGTCCTTGCTACCACTGGCTGAGTACCTTTTGAATCAGATCTTGGGCTTGGGCAATTTACTTACATTGACTTCTCTAAGCCTCAGAATTTGCCTTGTAAATGAAGTATTAGAATCCTTAATTTCATGACAGGAAATTGAATCATGTATGGTCTAAGTGATGCCCCCAAAGTCTAGCACACTAACTAATGTTAAGTTAAATTTGGCCTAAATCTACATCTCTGTGTAGCACACCGCAATCTAATTTAGTACATAAACCAACTATGAACTAATTTAAGAGTATATTCTTGTGACAAATAGTGAAGTTTCAGCCCATTATAGCAGCTAAGTGAGCAGATCATGTTCCTGTAGACAAATGTCAAACTAACTAATCAAGCTATTTATGGATGTTACTTATTTTGTTGTTGTTTAGAAAACCTGTTGCCCATCTTATTTGATCAAGATCTCTTAATCTTTCCTGATTCTGAGAGCTACCCAATACACAAATCATACTTTCCTCAAATAAACTGTGCTACATTTAGTTTATCTAAAGTTTAAAGCTGATATTTGAATCCTAGGTTATGCTACAAGAGAGCTCAAGCTGTTTTGAATGTTTATCCAGGCATCTTGACTTGATACCACATTTTTCTTTGAGGCACATGTAGTTTGAATCCTGTTCCTGTATTTGCTAGCTGTGTAACTTCAGGAAGATTACTTAGCTTTTTAGTGCTTCAGTAAACTAAGGATATTATCAGTACCTTTTTCTTAGGTTTGCTGATAAAATTGCTTTAATATAAAAATGTCTTGAAGGATGCCTGCCATGGATCACCACTCATTAAGTATTTTTTATTACCATTATGCATATGAAGTTGGTTTCATCATGTGATATAAAATTTGTCACCACAGTTAAATTTTATAATCCACTATAATAGACAGCTACCTATTTGATTAAAGAACCAAGTCTCAAATTTAAAATTTTTAATTTTTAGTAAAGCATCAACATTCACTTTGTTGGCCTTCTAATGCTTTCTTATCCATCCAGATGATTGAAAGATAATTTCTTTTAATTTTTTTTTTTTTTTATCGGTACCAGGGATCGAACTCACGACTGCCTGCTTGTAAGGCAGGCGCTTATGCCGCTGAGCTAAATCCCCAGCCCCAATTTCTTTTAATTTTTAAGATCAGAATCAATGGCCAACTTCTATAGTTCTACTGGATCAATCTAACTAATTTAGAACTTTTAAGTTTTGGATCCAAAGCTTGAAAACTGTACTGGTTGTGTTTTGTCTTTTCTTTAGCATTACTTAGCATTGTTTTCTTCTTTTTTTCCCCCAGTTGATACTCAGGTTGATTTTTCTATACCATTCTCCAGTGTGGTTGGCCTTTCCATTTTTCTATCATGGCTATCCTCACCTTGGCCTTAGCTCACCGTCTTCATACTCAGACCCCTTTAAAAAATATTATCTTCAGTCATTATCATAATCATTATTATTATTGTCTAGAAGATTATTTTCTCTTTTTTTTGGTTCTTTTCTCAATACTTCTTCTGTTTCCTCCTTAGTGCACCTCCTATGTTTACATTCCTGCTTGTTTGCTTGTGTTTAAGAACATGCTGATATTTTATCTTGGGTAGTTAAGATTTCAGATTTAATTACACAAATACTCAACATTTTCTGGAAGGCTTCTCAGTAGAGCAATGTTAGGTGGAATTCATGATTGTTAGTAGTAAGACATCAGCGTGCATATGACTATTTTAGGCCTATGTGTGTAATTCTGACAAAAATGTATGATTTGCTGGTACTCACTTTCCACTTTGTTGGAATCTTGCCAGCATCCCCTACCACATTTTGACAATTTGAAGTTTTACTGTAGGCTTAATTTATCCTTAAGTCTTTATTGATAACAATGAAGTATATTTCAATTCATATTAACTTGAACAAATTATTTGGGGATATTATTTGTGTATATCACTTTTAGCTAGTTATTTCATCCATAGTTATGTATCTTACTGCCTAAAAGAAAAATTACCTTTTGGCTAGTCTTGTATTCTTTCTGGCATGGATTTTTCATTTGGCTTCAGGAGTAGCAAAACCAAACCTCTGCATTCAGACCATAGTGACCATGATACTCAATATAATGTGTCTAGTTTACAGAAATAGTTCCTAAGTATTATGCAAAGTAATTAGCTGAATACATAAGAAGTCCAGAAAGTGTGACTCCTTTGTCAACTAGGCTAATTAAAACTAGGCTTTAGTACAGGAAAAAATTCTGCTTAGAAAAATCTATGTCAGTGCCTGATATTTTCATGACAACATGATTTGATTGCTTTCAAGTATGTCACCCTATATTTCAATAATTATGATTTTAATTAGTGGACAGTCACAATATCCTGATTGTAGGTATATGTTATAGTGAGTGGAGCATGTAATACATGAGCATATAAAAATCTTGAATTTTGTTTTCCTCCAACATTTTATATGAAAATTTAAAACATGCAGTAAAATTAAAAGAATAATGAACTTTATTCACTGTGCAATTTTAGCATTTTGCTATATTTGCCTGTTTACATATATATATATGTGTATATATATATATATATACATATATATATATATATACATATATACATACATACATAGATAATGTACTTAGCCTATATATTTATTACAGGCTAAGTATGTGTGTATTTGAACTGTTTAAAATTAAGTAGAAAATATTATCAGACTTTGCTCTTAAATTATTCAGAATACTTTTCCTATAAATAAGGACATAATACTTTAAAAACTTATTTTATAGATGACATGAAAGTAGAACAGACTACTAGGGAATGGGAAGGGAGCTGGGAGAGGTGGAGGAAAAGAGCAGGAAGAGGGTGTGGAAGGGAGGGTAGATATGAACAATGCATGATACAGAAAGGTCACAGTAAAACCTATAGATTTACTCAATGTATGACTTACGATTACTTGTAAACGTGGTTAAATTAGTATCATCTTTTTTGGTGGTGGTGTTAGAGATAGAATGTGGGGCCTTGTGCATGCAAGGCAGGAGCTCTACCACTGAGCCATATCCTAGCCCAGATTAGTATCATTTCTTATCCCTACTTCTCATCTTGCTGATACAGTCTGTTTCTAAATTATATCTAGAGACAGGCTCATAATTAGGTACTGTTTAATTCTGATTTATTTTAGATATTATTTGCTATGCTAAGAAGGAAGACTTTCTCTTTCTAAAAGAAAAAGATAGGGGGTCGGGTCCATAATTCATACAAAATTATACTTACTTTTTATTCTGGGAAAGATTCTAGAATAGATTAGTAGGTGATCTGTGAGCATATCAGTAAAGAGAGGTGATCATTGGTCATTAAAAACAAATATGTTTTCCTTTCTCACTTTACTCTCTAGTAGAACTTTTTAGTATTAAGGAAATGCAGTAAATATTTAGTCTTGGAAGTTGGTTTGTGTGCTACTTATAGAGAGTGTGGGTAATGGTGGTGTCACAGCAGCTAGTGTCCTAATTTACACAGATATATTCATTCAGGGAGAGTTTTCAGATGTCTTGAATCTTAGTACTATTCTGTTTAGAATTTTATAAATGACTTAAGACTGTAGGAAACATACATGATTTAGAAGCGAGTGATTATCCTGGAAAAGAGAGACAGACTATATCAGGTGGCAGATTCACTAAGCATCACCGTGTCAAAGGTGGTTAGTGTATATTTATTTACATAAAAATAAATAGGGAAAAGTGATTTCTTTCATATTTTCTCATCTAGGGATATTTTAGCTATATATATTACAATGAGCAATAATAATTCTTGGATAATCATAAACAAATAGTGAGCACCTTTTTGGTGGAAATCTGTAGCTTCCAAATTTGACTTTTCCACATTTTTCTTAAAACACTGTATTAACACATTATACAGTTCTGTCTGAGCACAGGTTTTCTTAGTTTTTAAGGTTATTAATTGCACAAGTAATATCTGTTCATGGGTGTATTAATCAGCTTTCCATTACTGTAACAAATATGTGATGTAACCAGTTTATGAAGAGAAAAGGTTTATTTGGCTCACAGTTTTAGAGGGTTCAGTCTATGATCTATTGGATGTGTTGCTTTGGGTAAGGAGGCACATCATGGTGGGAGTACATGGTGAGAAAACCTCTCACCTCATGGCTAGAAAGTAATAGAAAGGAAGAAAAGTGGATTGGTTTGTACTACCTGTTTTTTGGGCCTACCTCCAATGACCTAAAGACCTCCTACTAGGCACTGTCCTTTATAGGATCCACCACTTCCTGATAGTCCCTGCCTCTCTGGGCACTGAGTCTTCCAATATATAGATGTTTGAAGGATGCTTAAGATCCTACCTATAGCAATGGACAAAAAGATTAATATTTTCATACATCATGTCAAATTCTCTCTTATACCCTTATATTCTTATTTACCCCCACGTATCAGAAAATACCATATATATTGTTTGTTATAATCTACTTTATTATTACTATGTTTTGAATACTTCTCTATTAGCATAACTAATTATTGGGAAAAAGCATATAATATGCTTTTTTCTTATTTAATATATTTGGAAGAATTTTGTATTATCATAGCCTAGTACATTTATTTTCTTTTTAACTGAAACATCAAATTTATGGTCTATTTGTATACTTTGTGTGAATTGATTATGTGACCTAGGATTCTATAGAAATTGAAAAATACAAATACCTCACATGGTTGAAAACTTTTTTGATTATGGTAAAATATATGTAACATAAAAATTTTGTTTTAATTGTTTATAACTATTCACTTCAGCGGCATTAATTATATACAATGGGCAAGTCACTACCACTATGTATTTCCAAAATATCTTTATCACCCTAAAAATACTTTGTATTTATTAAGCAATAAATCTTCACTTCCTCTTCCACTAATCCCTGGTAATCTCTAATCAACTTTCTGTCTCTATGAATTTACCTTTTTCTTGGCTTGTTGAGACAGGGTCTCACTATGTAATTCAGGCTGGCCTTGAACTCACTATGTAGCCCAGGCTGGCCTTGAACTGGTGGTGATCCTCATGGTTCAGCCTCCTGAATGCTGAGATTACAGGTGTGTGCCACTATACCTGAATTTGAAGTTGCTTATTTTATATGTAAAAATATATTTTTACAAATATTTCACATAGTATTTGAACTTTTCTGTTTGGCAAACTTCACTTAGCATAATTCTTTGAAGGTTTATTCGTGTTGTAGCATGTATCAGAACTTTGTTCCTACTTGTAGCTGAATAACTTTGATCTATTAATGGACACTTGGTTTGTTTCTACTTTTTAGCTATTATGAATAATGTATGAACATTTGCATACATATATCTGAGTCTCTTGTTTTAATTTTTTGGCTACATTTTAGGAGTGGCATTTTTGGGCTAATTACATGTTTAACTTTTTGAGAGACCTCTCACAAGGTGTTTAAAGTTAAAACACTTAATATCATTTGATTAAATAAGGTATTACATCATGTACCATGCAGAATACATGCATATAGAGAAATGACTATTGTAGAAGCCTCAATGTGATATAGTTTGTTTTATTACCTGCAAGAGTGCTATGTAATTAGCAGATAGTGCCTCAAGAATATGTGGAATAAATTAGGGTATAACTGAAGTTTGTATTTTATTTAGTACTAACACTTATCCTCCAGTTCTACAAGGAATGCTTGGTATAATTGTTAATAGTAAATTGATGCTTGTCTATTGAGGTTTACTGTGTGGTATGCTGCATGGAGTTGACCATAGGAGAAGCAACCCAATTGTTAATTGGCTTCTGCATTTTGGTAGCGTTTCTGTATTGCTTGAGATTTGAAGCTTTTCTGTCTTTGCTATCTTTTGGATATGGTGTGAGTGTGTCCCTGTTGGTTCATGTGTTGGAAGTCTGGTTCTCATTGCGTGGACATGTTGGGAGGTGGTGGAACCTTTAAGAGGTACAGCCTAGTGCAAAGTGATTAGATTATTGGGATGTAACCCTCGGAAGGTATTGTGGTAGTTCTCATGGATCCTAGTTGTTCTCATTGGAATGAATTGTTAGAAAAGAGCACACCTGACTTTCTGTCTGCTTTTTGGCTTCCTGATTCACTGTGTAATCCCTCTCACACATATTTCTGCCATTGTGATGCTATCTGTTAGGAGGTCTTCACCAGAGCAGAGCCAATGCTGGTCTTATGCCCTTAAACCTCTAAAGTTGTGAGGTATATAAACTTCTTTTTAATGCCATTCTGGGGCTCAAACCTAGGGTCTTGCATATGCTATGCACTCTACCACTGAGCTACACTCTCAGTCCTAAACCTCTTTTCTTTTTTTCTTTATGCGTTACTGAGCTTCAGGTGTTTTGTTATAGCAACAGGAAATGGACTAGTACATTTTCTTTTTTCTTTCTTTTTTCCTTTGAGGTATGTGTCTGTGTGTGTGTATAGGATTAAAACCAGGGCCTTGTACTATTTCTTAATGTATTTATCATGCTTTCCTGAGAAGTGGTCACCTGAGTTTCTAGTGACTGTGTTTCAAGAGTGCTGGTGGATGTCCATTTCTTTCCTTGATATGCTTCCTAAGAGCCACCCTGTCTCTCAATTTTGTTGTCAAATAATTCTATATATCTGTTCCACATGTAGTTACACAATAACAGACACTTGATTTATTTAAAAGTCTATAGCTAAAGCTTGTATTAATTCAACCATTTCCATTTAGAGTAGAGGTTGGCAGACTATGTAATCCAAGCCAGGCTTGCTTTTGTACAGTCTATGGATTAGGATTGAGTTTTACATTTTTAAAGATTATTAAAGAAAAACAAAGCAAAATATGTGACAGAGAATATATGTGGCCTAAAGTATTTATTGTTGAGAGTCTTAGTCTGTTAGTTTGTATGCATGTGAGTATTTCTAACTCCATGTCAATAAAAACTTTTTTGGGGGGAGTTGATATCAAACTTAAGGCCTGTGCGTGCTAGGCAAGCATTCTGAGTCCTATCACTTGCCCTAAAAAATCATTGAATAGTGATTAGGAACTGAATCTATTAAAGAATTACCATGATGGATTTCTCTGGGTGATCTAGTATAATTTCTGTTATAACTTTAAAAACAGCTTTAAAATATATGTTGTCACAATTAAGATTTTGAAAAAATTAAGATTAGTAGTAATTCATTGTCCCCTAATTTCTATGACATTGTTCTGGCAATCAAAATCTGAGTCCTGTTTTTGTTAATTTCTGGTTCTGTGGGCATGATGTTGAGTTTGAAAAAAAGGCCAAATGACACAGTGGCTCATTAGAGGTGTTTAAAATTCTTTGGAAGGAACACATCTTAAAAGGACACAGTGGCTCATTAGAGGTGTTTAAAATTCTTTGGAAGGAACACATCTTAAAAGGATGAAGCATTTTCAGAATCATCTTTACATATGTTAAGTGCATGTTGCAATGAGGAATATCATAATAAGGATGGAGTGTAATGATGACACTGAATGTAGATACTTTGTAAAGGTTTCAAAAGATGTTTTCCTATGTTTTATGTACTTACATTTTAATTTCCTATGTATGCTTTTGAGAACAGATTTGGACAGACCATGTAGCCTAAAAATTTCTCATATTCATAGGAAGCAGAATCTATTGTGCCATTTTAAATGTAAAATTTAGTAGTCAATATTTTAATGACAGTAATATGTCAAGTAATTGGTCCAGGCTTTTATATTTATCTAAATCTACTTCATCTCTCCTGTGATTTTTCTCAATTGTCACAAAGTATGAATTAAGTGTGTTTATTGAAATTAAAAATCTGTCATGTGGGAAAGTTGTTGAAAGTTGTGAAGTCCCTTCAGAAGTCTGACTCATCTTTACCTCTTCCTTCAGCTTGCAGCTGTTTGTGATGTATTTGTGGAAAACTATGTTCCTGGCAAACTATCTGCCATGGGTCTGGGATATGAAGATATAGACAAGGTTGCTCCTCATATCGTCTATTGCTCCATCACAGGTATTTCAATTCCATACCCAGATAAATGAGTAGGAATTCCAGGGCCTGCATTTTCTTGCTTCTGTAAGAAACCTCTTGACAGTGTTAGCTTTCTTGATGTAATTGTTTTTTCCCTCTTTCCAAGCCATGTAGAGTGGGAAACATTAGGTATTAAGGAATGCTAACCTAAATGGACATATTCATAAATGCATTGACTCCTTGTGTTTCTTCTTTGAATTGCCTATAATTTTACTAGTGTTCTATATTGATGTTTTACAAATATTTGCAAAATACTGTTATTAATATGGGTGAATTACAGGTGAAAATTAATTGCCTTTAAGGCAACATAGAAGCTCAATCTCTCTTCTAGATATATTTACAAGTGCCAAACCAAGGAAAGGAAAAGAATGCTATAAAGTCCCCTGAGTGCTCACCCTTACCAGTGACTCTTGTTGGGGGTGTATGGGTATGTGGGTGTATTTGTAGATTACTGGGGGGAAAAGTCATAGTGTTACTCAGTTTTACATGTTTTATAAGTACTTACTGATTTATTAGTATGTAATGTTGAAAGCTGACTTTTACTTAAAATAGAAAATCATATTAATAGTTTCTCAAGAAAAATTCATAATATTTTTAGTTTTTATTGATTCATCTTCCAAAGGTCTACTTTTGGTCTATCATCTGCCAGGCATTAGTTTATGATTTTGGTTGCAGGAGTGAATAAAACATACCTGTTAACTCCAGGAGATTTGTATTCTAGGTTATAGTCATGGAATCTAGAAGAGATAAGCATTAAAGAGAAAAAGTTGGGCTAATAGGAACTACGTAGTATTGGGAATTGAAATAAAGCTTCATTGTGAAGGTAAAATTTGAGCGGATATTTGAATGAAGTAAAAGAGTGAGCCATATAGGTGCTGTCAAAGAGGGTTTCAGAAGGATGAACACTGAGTGTAAAGGACCTGCATTAAGAATGTTCTGGGCATGTTTGAGGACCAGCAATGCCATTGTGGCTGAAGCAGAATGCACAAAGAAACAGGAAGAAAATTAGAGAGATGTAGATTAGCAAGATCACAAAAACCTGTTGGCTACTTCTAAGTAGGATTGTAAACTAATGAAGGATTTTGAACAGAAACATGATAAGATCTGACATTTTAAAAAAGGATCTCCCTAACCATTGTGTTGAGAATTGACTATTGACTCTTCAGTGTAGAGGACAAAGGTGGAAGCAGAAGCACAATTATGATGCTGTTGAAATTTTCCGAATTAGACACGGTGGTTCCTTCAGTTAGAGTGGTAATAATGCAGGCAGTTGGAGAGTGATGAATTCTGAATGTGTTCCAAGTAAAGTGCATAGGATTTGCAGATGGATTACAGATGAGCATCAATGAAAGAGCAGTTGAAGATGTTGCTTTGAGTTTTGCCTGAGCAATTAGAAGAATAGAATTACTATTTCCTGAGATGAGAAATACTAGAAAGGAGATTTTTGTAGTGTAAATATCAAGAGTCAGATTTTGGACTCAAGTGGAGAAATAGAAAAAATAATTGAAACCAAGAGTCAAGAATTCATAGGAGACTGGAAATCTTATAGTTAGGAGTAATTATGAAGCCTGAGTGAGGGCATTCAAGAGTGAGTACTAACAGAAAAAGGAGATTTCATTGGGCCAAGTCTTACGCTGTCCAGTGACAGATGTTTGGGTGACAACTAAAATACAGGGAAGGAAATTGAAAAAGAATTGTCATTGAATTAGGATGAAAAGAAGCCAAGTGCACAAATTACTTATCTTCAAAGACAGGATAACGTTAAAACCATAAGAATGTATCCTCAAAGGCAAAAAGCATGCTTGTATTTTGTAAATTTTCTGGGCTTTCTCTCACTTGCTAGCCATGGTACATGTTTCCATTGCTGGGAACTTGGTTTTCCTGTCACCTCTGTTTGCACTCTCATTTCCTTTTAGAGCTCAACTTGAGTGTCATTACTGCTTAAACCTAGAATACTAGGTTGGGTGTTTTGGTTCACATTTTATATTTGTCTCTTTCCTTGCTTTTCTCTTTCATTTTCCAGTAGGTTCTTGTTCTATTCCTACTTCTGCCCGTGGTGCAAAGCAGATGGGAGGGATTCAGCAAGAGTTTTTTGAATCAATGAATATGTAGTCAGAACTTGACTAAAGAATTTTAAATAGTTGCCAATTTCTTTGCATACTTTTCATAGATAAAGATCAGCGGTAAAGTTATTCTTGTATTTTCCAAAGAAACTTCTACAGGATATCCCACAGTGAGTGCATACCTGGCCTAATTTGTTATTTCTTCCACAGCTTATCCATATCACTATATAATGATCATTGCTTTAAGGTAATAAAAGAGCTTGTACTATGAAGTAAGTATTCAATTATTGTCATAGGTCACTATATCTCAAGTCTTTTCCCAAGGCAAGGAGATGAGCTAGTACATTTAAAAAGATTAAAAAAGGAGCTAAGAAAAAAAAACTTTACCCCTTATGTTTCAGTAACTTTATTTTGTATTATTTTATAATAGATACCTGAAAATCTTGCTTTACTGCAGATAAAATATGTTGTTAAAATATTTATTAATCATAAAATAATAATGAAAATGTTCCTGCTCTTGTACATTTAGGTTAATTGAGATATTTGAATACTTTACATTTCATGGTATAATATTTTGTGATAGTTATCTCCATAAATTAAGGTGAAGAACAATGTTTACCTGACATTTTAGATAGGATGAAAAGCTGTACTGGTCATTAACCTCTTTATTGGATAAAGTTTAAAGACAAGTTCTCTACATGGTAGATAACTGTCTCTAGATCTGATTCTTTTTAGATATACCCTTTTATAGATCTGATTACACAGGTTTAGTTTTGTTTGTATAATCAGTATTTATACATGACAGGAGAGATTTTTTCTCATTAGAATCCCAAATCCAACAGAAACATTGAGATCTAAAATATTCATATAGGTAAATTATTATTTTCTGAAGTACTCTATTACCATAATATGCTGTATAACTAAGAAATATGAACATCTTATATGAAAAGAAGTATTTATTTCTCTTTCTTATGTTGATGGTCAATTGAGATTCAGCTCATATAGAGTGGTTAGATTTGGCTCAAAATTGTGGGTTGGGAGCCCAGTTGGATCATATGGTTTTTAGCACCTCTCATTATTCTGTTATTCTTTCCATCCCCATATCCTGAAAGTCCTTAGAATGACAGCCATACTATACAGTTCACTCTTATGTAATTCCTGATAAGGAAACAGGTCCAGAAGTTTTAACCTACTTAGGGTTACATGGCTAAAATAACAGATGGGTTTAAACTCAGGCTTTTTGAGTTAATATTAAGTGTCTCAATGGTTTTCATACTTAGGCTTTTTGTTAAGTGTTGACATAGGTTTTGTGATTACAAGACAATGAACAGCTCTATTTGAAAATTACTTTTATCTTTCCTTTCATTTACTGTTAATCGTATTTGCAGTTGTGGAAGTCATGAACACATTCATTAGTCAGGGAGTCTAAATTTCAACAGATTCTTTCAGAAGGAAAAGTCATTTATGAGTCACGGGTTTATGTGGCTATAAAGCAAAGTTCATCTCTTGTAGAAGTTTGGTGTTCTTGGTAACCAGTGTTTACTTTTTATTTTGTATTAAGACTGATTATATCCGTCTAAAGTTGCACGTGTCATGATTGGAATCCTAGACTTTGCTGATGTTTCTCAGTGATACTGCTATCTTGCAAGTGCTTTCCAAGCCACATTGCCTGTTCTCACTCATATGTCAGCCTTATTGCTAATGAGCGTAATCCTAGAATGGCCGAGAGATTTACTTTCATGCCAGTTTTGTGGTTGAAATCGCCTCAGTCTATGAAATCTGGTCTGCAACACAAAAATGCTAAACTGATCTCAAGGGAGGAAGGACCTGATTATTTTTATGATTTCAGTCCTCTTATCATTTCAGTGGAAGCTGAGCGTGCACATTAGAGGGCAGTGTTTAAGAAGCTATTATTCACTAGGAATTACTTTTTTGAGAAAACTTTCCTGTGAACCACTAGATAGAGAGAATCTTTGAAGGGGTGTGTTCATATTGTTTAAGAAGGCTCCTTTTCCCCCTTAAGTGACCCCTACATACCTCTCTATATTTTCATTTTTTAAAGGCAACTTTTGATCACATTTTTAAATTTTTAAAATGTTTATTGGTATTTGTTTTCAGTACATAATGATTATATTCATTATGGGGGTTGATATATTTACATAAAACATCTTTATTCTTTTTACTTTCCTTTCTCCTTCCTCCTTCCTTCCATCTTTTGGTCCTTTTCACATTTGCAAAAGATCTATCTCCTTATATACTTTAACAAATGTAATAGTACTTCCACTAACAATTTAATTTTAAGTTGTACTTTTTTCTTTTGTGTCTTCTGAGCATGTGCTTAATTATGAAAATTTAGCAGTAAGAATCCTCTCTACCATATTTAAAAACATTTCTTATTTTTATTCATTACTCTTTCCTTCTGGAAGGATAAACACATTATACTACTGTTGACTAAGTAAGTGGTAGGAACATTTTGTATGTCCTTTAATAAAATTTCCTGATTTTATTTAAGGAAAGGGGTTTGAAAAATGCTGTTTTGCTTTTTGCGAATTCCTCAGTGACACTGGAATCTCTGACCTTGTATGGACAGAGTGCAGGATTCCTCTTGGTGGGATAGAGCTTTGTGAGGGGCAGGACCCAATTTGGAGAGAATTTTTGAGAAAAGCAAAGACAGTTTATAAGAACATGGTATATAGATGTACTCTGTTAGATATTAAATCATTATATAACAATAGTTATTCAGACAGTGTGATTTTGACAGAAGGAAATCGATATAAAACAATGTGCTAGAATAGAAAGCTTAAAATCAGACTGATATATATATATATATATATATATATATATATATATATATATATATATATATATGATTATAGTAAAGATCATTAAAAATGGAGTGTGAAAAAATAATGGTGGAGTGAAAAATAATGGTGGAGTGAAAATAATGGTTTGTTATTATGAAGAAAAGTGAAGTTGAACTTCTAGTTTATTTTATACACTAAAATAGTATTTTAAATATATTTAAGCCCTAAATATAAAAAGTAAGACTTTACAAGTTTTAGAAAACATATAGGAAAATGTCTCCATGACCTTAAGGTTGGGACAAATTTTGTAGACAGCACTGTAAAAGCACAAACTACAACTGGGAATACAGCTCAGTGGCACAGAGCCTGCCTGGAAAGCACAAGATTCTGAGTTTGATTCCTGGTACCACAAAACAAAACAAAACAAAACAAAACAAAACAAAGCAAAACAGAGCACAAACTACAAAAGAAAATATCGATAAACTTTGCTGCTCACTGACATAAAAAACTTTCATGTATCAAGAAGTGCTATAAAAAGCAAGAAGATAAGTAGCAGACCCTTGGCATAAAACTCACAGAGGATTAATATCTAGAATATTAAAAATTCTTTTCACGTCAAACAGAAAAAAAGAGTCAATTCAAAAGAATAGGCAAGCTCCAAATAATGAACCTTAACTAAATGTGTTATTTAGTCTCCGTAGTCTCTAGATAATACAAATTAAAACAAAAACAATATTCTACTTCTTACCCGTAAGCTTGATAGATGTTTAAAAATCTGACAGTACAAATATGAGTGTAGCAAGGGAACTCTTGGCCAGTGCTGGAGGGACTCTGGATTGGTCACCCATGTTGGCAAGCACTTGTGAAGTTGCAAGTGAGTCTATCCTGTGACCTAAAATTTTATTTCTAGGTGTGTACCTATAGAAAATGAAAGTTTCCTAAGCTTTTCCAAATTCAGAAATAAAAGTGACAAAACCAAGTTACAAAAGATGACACATAGAACACCACCATTTATTTAGTTAAAACCATGTAAAATATCATGTATATTTTTAATAATACACTCATATGTGGTTAACATATAGATATACATGATAATGAAAATACTAAATTCCAGAGAATGATTATCCTTCAGAGTGAGGCAGGAAGAGCATAGGGAAGGGGAGTGTATACACAGAGCTCCAACTCTAAATGCAAAATAACCTGACCTGCTGGTATGTATTTATTATTTTGTAGATTAAAACTGAAATAACAAGAGGAAAAGAATTATAAATGCCTGAGTAATTCTCTTCTACCATCCTTGCCTCCTACCCTGCATCCCTTCCCACTCACAAGGATGTCTTGAGCTAGTGTATATTTCTGGCTATGTTGAGCATTCAGGGCAAACAATGTAGATGTAGTTCTGCTTTTAAGGAGCTTATATCCTAGTTCTAGAGTCATTCTATGAAAAGTTAATACAGTATGCTGCGTATCAACAAACTGTGCTGTTATGAAATAAACAGAATACTGAGATTAATAGAGGAGGGCATGTATGTTGTAAATAGGATTTTTAATAAAAGCTTTTCTGGGGTGGTAACATTTAATAAACCTAAAGGATAAAAAGGTGCTAGCCATGTATTGAGTTGGGGGAGAAATAATTCCAGCAGAGAGAATACCAAGTGCAAAGGCCCTGAGGTAGAAAAGATCCAGATACCATTAGGAGCCTAACAGCAAGCCAAGGTGTCTGGAATATCAATCTGTCTGGAAAACAGAGAGCAGAATGTCTGAGGAGATGCTGCAGAAGTGCAAGGACCATGGCATGCTGGAAGGGGTTTCAGCACAGTGGTTCAATTCCTGGGTGACTCACCTCCTTAAAAACATTGGATATTAAAATAATGTTCATGTTTCAGACAGTAGCTTAAATATAAATTTCTTTAGATTACTAAAGGTCACCATAGTGTTTCCAGCATATATTGCAGAGAATGATGATGAGCAAAAATACATGGCAAGTCTTCTGGCCATTGTATTCCACATTCATATTGTGCAACGAGGATACAAAACACTGCTGCAGTTGTGGTCTTATGAGATGAGATGAGTGTGTGTGTACACGTGCATGCGTGCATTCTTATGATTTTTTATGTATCCACCACCTAACCACATCTTTTATTTTATTCATTTATTTTGAGATGCTTGGAATTGAACACAGGGCCTCCCTCATGCTTGGCAAGCCCTTTACCTCTGACCTATACCCCCAACTAGACATCTTATAAAATAGATAGAATAAGTAGAAGTCAGCCGGCACTACAAATCCATAGTAATTTTGAAAAAAAGAAAAACACTAGAGAAAGGGAAATGAAAGAAGGAAAGAAGAGGAAGGTAGGAAAGAAGGAAGGAAGGCATCTAGTAAAAGGAGAAGAAAGTTAGAATTAAGTCAAATGGAATATTAAGAGGTATAGCTTTTATTTTTTTGTAAGTTTTCTATTTTATTTTAAAGAGTATGAAAGAAAACAATAAGAACAATATAGGATTTCATAATAAGACGATAGGAAATTAACAATGATTATTATATTGCATGTTGTTATCTTCAAAATAGTTGCTCAAATTATTGGATACAGGCATACAAAACTGATCAAACAATATAAACACTAACTGTTCCTTTCCATGAACTAATAGAATTATTAGTACAATTATCTTAGCTACCGTGTGTGTGTGTGTGTGTGTGTGTGTATGTATAATGTTTTCCCCTTCCTTCTATTTTCCTTTTCCCCATCCAGTTCTTCTTTCCTTTTGAGCATTTTTTTTCCTTATTTGTAAATTTCTTTTTGTTTTGTTTACTAAAAACAATAGTCCAAGCTTGTTGGTAGTGTGTACCTGTGGACTTATCTATCAGAGAAGGCTGAGGTGGAAGGGTCCTTTGTGTCCAGGAATTTGAGAACAGACTGAGTAAATATTGAGAGCCCCATTTCAAAAGAAGGAAAAAGTTAATCTCTAGCACTGCCAAAATAAAGTAAAAATAGTGGTCTGGTTAGATCATCTGATGATATTCACATGACATTATGCACCATTTCTATGTTGAATAAATAATAAATACAGATATGATGGCTTTGGACATTAAAAGGACCTCTCAGAGTCACAATAATAGAAAACTATTGGGGATAATTATGAGTGTCTCTGTTGCCTCTTGCATTAAGAATATTTACGCCCAGAGTTTCAGAATGCTGTGACTATCTGTCCAGTTTCATAGGAATCCCTAGAAAAATGTGGCTAGGCATATTTACATTTCATAGTAAACTCATAATTTAAATAACTAATGATACTGTATCTACAGGGGAAGAGTACCTTACTATATACTGTAATTATAGGGTTTTAAAATATAGCCCCTGAACTAATGACTGAGATTATATTTCAACTGTAGCTGTGAACTGAAATGACTTTATGCTTTGATTTTGATTCTCAATAGCATAACCTTTTTAATCTTCAAATATTTATTTTTTGACTATGCACATATAACAATTATGTTACAGGCAGATACTCTTTTTCTCTCTTATGCTTCTTTTGTAAACTTGATCATACTGTTCATCTGTATTCCTTGCTCTTGGATAAAATCCTAGGCAATCCTTATACACATTTTTCTAGTTATTTTACTTAAGGTATTAAAAATTCCTGCCAAATTTAATATCAAAATATCCAACTCTTGTCCACTCTAACTGAAGGTGAGGGGAAAGTAGTATAACTTTCCCTTATGTTAAGATGCAATGCTGTATAGTTCAGACAACTCTTTTTAAAGAGTATAAAATAAAAAGAAGAAAAGGATAAAAAGAAGAAATCCTTGCTGCATCTTCAGAAAACAAGAAAAAGAAGAAAAGGATAAAAGCTTTTCTGGGATGGTAACATTTAATAAACCTAAAGGGTAAAAAGGTGCTAGCCATGTATTGAGTTGGGGGAGCTGCATCTTCTTTTCTGAAGAAATCCTTGCCAAAGGTCTTATTTACCTCTCTACTTTTTCTTTTTTTAAAAATTAATTACATTTATTGGTACATTTTAGGGGTAGTTATTGATCACATTCATGACAGGGAATGTGGATCCATACATGATATATCTTTATTTTTTTCCCCTTCTCCAACTCTTCCTTCAACTCTTCTTCCCCTACTTATCTTTCTACCTTTTCTTGAGTGAGGCACAATGGATGATAAGCAAAGGGCAGCAAAGTTGGCTTTATAGTATTTTTGCATGTCCTGCATTGGTATTCTGGCATGTAAAGCTTCTTTCTGGGTTTGAAGCTCATCTGAAACAAGTAAGGAGTCCTGTTTGAACATTCTGTACCTTGACATTTCCTAAGGAAATATGTTCTCCAGGGAGTAAAAGGTACTATACACTAGAATTTGTAAAGGATCTTCCCATATTTTCTTTACTCTTTCCTTTTTCCCTTGAGTATGTGTAATGGTGAAATGCATAATACCTTTTCATTGCTCATCTGAGTTATAGTTGACACTTTTGTAACAGAAGACAAGTTAGCAAGAGAAAAGTGTAACAAATTTTCTTAGAAGGTTAATATTCACAGGTAAAGGTTAAAAGGCTAGTGTCTAAGACTAAAGACTTAAGATTCAAAGAAAAGTGTATTTTTGTGTTTAGATTTGATGAACAATGGGCAGCTATGAAGAAATGTGGTCAAAAAGGGAATGATCTTATGGTAATTGTCCTTGTCATTTTCTTGTTGCTAGGACATGATGCCCAACACCAACAATTTAAAGGAAGAGTGGTCTGTTTTGGCTTAGAGTTACAAACCATGGTCAGTCCTCTTCAGGTCAGATGTGACATTGCAGAGAGACATGGCAGAGACCACTTCTCAGATATGTTGGCCAGGAAGCAGAGACAAAAAGGAGGAAGTGGGAAGGAGATCTGTCCTTCTAGGTTAGGCCCAAAGTCCTCCACCTCTTTCCACCAGATCCCATCTCCCAACAACAGCATACTGTGCTCAGCTGCTGAACTTACCAGTTGCTGAATACAGAGCTCCCACAATCCAGTCACTTTCCAAAAGCCTGCCTATGAGGCTGTAAGGGGACATTCTCCGTCTAAACCATAACAGTAATAATCTCTCTCTCTCTCTCTCTCTCTCTCTCTCTCTGTCTCTCTCTCTGTGTGTGTGTGTGTGTTGGGGGGTACAGAAAAGAATAACATTAAGTTGAACAAACCTGAGATTTCTGTCTTTGAAGTTTTAAGTGTGAAAAAATAATATTTAATATGACAAAACCATTTTATCTAGTTTCACATAGATCTTCAACTATTGAAAAGGATGTTTTCCATATACCTAATTTCAAAATTAATATGTTTTCCTAGCAGTAAGTAGCACTTTAAAGATGATACTGAGCTATTATTGGGTATAAAGAATTCTTTACTTAGGAACATTTTATGAAACTGGAGTTAAGAAAGTCAATAGACTGAAATGTGAATAAAGTGATTCTTATGTTAGAGGAGTCAAAATCACTCTTTTGAAAAGACTTCTGCTTGGTGTAATTATAGAAGTGCAAGTGAGTACCATCTCAGTAGATAATTTTACACATAAGTGTATGTGTGACCTACTCCAGTTCCCAGATTTTTTCTTATATTATTGATTGATAGAAGAGAAATATAAGACTTGAATAGACTTAGCTGTTATCTTCATGCCCTAATATTCTAGAGACAAAGATAACCTGGGCATAAAAGATGCGGCATAAGCCAAGTATGGTTCTTTACCCACAGAATCAGTTGGATTCGTATTTGCCCTCTAACCTTTAATGTCTTTCAATTTAAAATCTCTTGGGCATTAGGGATCAGCAACAGGGAAAAAAGATGACCAAGACGTTCTATTTCAAGTCTATCACAAATTGAATATTTCATAGATTATGCTAGATAAACATTCCAGGATTTAGCCACCATCCCAAAACTCTGTCCTCAGAACAAAATTGTTTCCTCTTATGGTAATAGGCTTTGGAAATAAGTCTATAAATTTAAAGAAGCAATGCTAGATAACAAGAAAATTTATACTTAAAAAGATAAATAGTAGAGGTTAGATAAAGTTTAGATAGCATTTGTTCTATGAATGCTTTTGATTTTTTTCATTCTTTGATGATCTTCCAAGCCAGCAATAGTACAATACTGTAACCTTATTCTGTTTATTTGAATCATAGTCCAGTCAGTCACAAGGGTCAAAAGCACGTGGAGTAAGAGTCATGAACTCTAAAGAATTGAGATAGTGATAGAATACCAAATTGTGGAATCAGTGAAATCGCATTTATTAAAAAACCCCATAAAACCCACAAAAGTTTATCAGATGAAAAATCCAAGTTAAAAAGATTTGGCAAACAATAAAGAAAAATAAGCTTGATACATTCCTAGGTAAATGGATACACCTTCAGTCCCTACTCGTAAGTAAAATTAATTGGGCACACGTGTAAATATCTCACATATTTCTGGTGTGAGAAACTGAAACTGTAAATAAGAACAAGATGTATGATAGGTAATGTGCAATAGAAGGAAAATGTTCCAATGGGAGGGGGACAGAGAAGGAAGGGGGAAAGGAAAGAAGGAAAAAGTAAAAAAATGAGAAAAGAAGGAAAAAATGAAGCAAAGCTTTTGTCAATGGGGAAGGGAGGAGGGGTCGAAGAGAGGGTAAGGGAATAGAAAAATAAAAAGAAACAAGTTATATCATCATAGAGAAAAAATATCATGAATGTGATCATTATACATACCTAAAATGTACCAATAAAACCCGATCAGAAAAAAATAGGCAAACATAATTGTTTATAAAAGAAACTAGTCTAATAAGTAGCCCAATTAAAAAATGGGCAAAGACAAACAAGTCTCCAAAGAAGATATATAAATCACGAGTGTGTGAAAAGTTACTCATTGGCTTTTAGAGAACTGCAAATAAGGCATGAGGTGCCACTCCACAATTGTGAGGATGGCTGCTACTAAAGCTGAATAGAGCAAGAGTTGGTGAGGATGTGGAGAAATTAGAACTCTTGCGCACTGTTGATGGGAATGTAAAATGGTGCTGCAACTGTGGAAAGCAGCACTGAGATTTAAGCATAAGAACTACCTTATGACCCAGCAACTCCACTTCTATGTATAAAACTAAAAGAGTTGAAAGTAAGGTCTTGATGAATATTTGTACAGCCTTATTCATCACAGCATTATTCAAAGTAGCTAAAATATGAAAGTGACCAAATTATTCACTGATGGGTGAACAAATCAGTAAAGTGTGATATGTGTATAATGAAATATTTAGCTCTAAAAAGGAAGAAAATTCAAAAATATGCTACAACAGGTATGAATGTCAAAGAGATTATGTTAATGAAATTGAACAGTTATGAAAAGACAAATATTGTGTGCTTCTACTTATATGAGGTACAGAGCAGTCAAATTTACATATTTATTTATTTGTTTTTATTTTTATTTTTATTTTTTTTATTTAAAAGAGAATAAAACAAAAGGGGACAGTACAGAGCAGATCAGAAAAGGACAACATAGGCAACACAGTACTTTACATTAAGTCAACTGGACATCAACAGTATCTAACACCATATCTCTTACTCTGCTATAGTTGAGCATAGTTTCAATTACAATAATATCAAACATAACACAATACTATAAAGCCATGCATATAGTGAAAGAATTCCAGGGCTTTCTGAACCGAATAACAGAAAATGATCAATGG
>PVJX010028787.1:0-23518 GCA_004027295.1 Dolichotis patagonum | reverse complement strand
ATTTAATGGGCACCAGGGTGCAGCTGGAGAAGCGGAACTGCTTGTGTTCTGCAACAGAACAGGTGGACAATCACTATTTCAAAACAGCTAGTAGAAAGGGTTCTAGTAAGCTCTTTCAGAGGCCTGCTCTACAGAGCATGCTTCTTTTCCTGCCTTTAGTACCTTCAATAAATCTTTCTACCTTAAAAAAAAAGGGGGGGGGTTGATGTTTCCAAGACACAGAAATGATACATATCTGAGGGCACAGATAGGCTAATTAGCCTTCTCTGATCATTACACATTGTATGCACCCCGTAAGTATGTACAATCACTATGAATCAGTTCAAATAAGAGTATACTGAGCCAGGCATGGTGGTGCACACTTGTAATCCCAGCACTTGGGAAGCTGAGGCAGGAGAATTGCTGCAAGTTTAGAGGTCAGCCTGGAATATTTAGTGCGTTCAACGCCAGCTTGAACTGTGTGGTGAGGCGCCATCTCAAAAAAAGAAAAAAATTATCCAAACATGCCAAGCCATATGACCAACACTCTCCAAGGCACTGGGGAAATAGGAGTTAATAAGAGGGATTAAAGGCCAGAGGTTTAGCTCAGCCGGGGGTTTAGCTCAGCTAAAGGCAAGGTCACGAGTTCAATCCCTGATACAAAAAAAAAGGATTAAATGATTAAGTCTGCTTATGAAAAAGAAAGAAAACTTAACAACTGTATACATACGATTATACCTAAGTTTCAGGTAATAAAAATTCAACATTGCTGTAAAGTTGGGGGAGGTAAGAAAACAGGGAGGTTCAGGTGAAGTGGTTAGAGATGGCCATTTGCAGCTTGAGGAGAGGCCAGTGAGGCAGTGACATCTGAGTCATTTGAGTGAAATATGATGGAAAGGAATTTTAAAAAGCTGTAGGCAGGCAGCATTGAAGGAGGAAGAATACAGCAAACTTGCTGAAGGGAGAACGTGCATGGACCAGGTGTGTCAAAGCGAAAGCGTTCTGGGTGGATTACTAAATCCTTTCCCACTGACTCAGGACACCCCTTCCCTGCCTGGTGTGCCTACGTAATAACCCCCCCCCCCCGCCCCGGGAAGCTCAGCTTCTCTCACAGTGACCCATTCTACCAGCCCTCTGGCGCTGCCTGGATGTCTGCATTTTCCGTCTATTACAGGGCATCCGAATCGATCGTTTGGGATCTGCTCCCACAGGCCAGCTCCTCACACACATAATCATGTCAGGGCCTGGCCCAGCGTGCAACCCAAAGGAGAAGCTCAGCACCGCCTTTTGACCTGGGGAGCCCGAGCAGGCAGAAGACAGCGGGCAGGTCAGGGGCTGCTGGTCTTAGGCCAGACCTGTGCACTTACTCAGACAACTGAGGAAGAATTTCTCCCCTCTCTCCAAAAAGATTTATACTGCTCAGAATACCTTGACAGGAAACATGCACATACTGACGAGTGATACTTAAAATTTTCTTTCTTTTCCCCCCAGCACTGTGGAATGAACCCAAGGCTTTCACACTGAACCATTCCCCACCCTTTCTGTAAAGCTTTTTGTAATTTTGAGGTAGGGTCTCAAAACTTAGCTAAGTCACTAAATTGCCCACAAAAGGCTCAAACTGCCCTCCCAGAGTGCTGGAAACACATATGTGTACCACCATGACTGGCCATATTTTTCCTGCTGGATATGCCTTTAAAATTAGCATGATCAGTGTGCTTTACAGAAATCATTCAGTAACAATACTAACCTTTAAGACATTTACATTTTATTAAAGAATAGAATAACTTTATACAAGGGCTAACATAACATTTCAACTTAAGAGTAACAAGGTAACTTTTCTCACTTGGAATTATTCAGGTGAGATTTTAACCTTCAAGATGCTCTTTTTTCATTTGAGAAGTGTTACTTGCCACAAAAAACCAGGTATTAAACTTGAAAGTAAAGCTTAAGTACAAAGAAAACCAGAATTTTTAAATCTCCATGTAGAAAATGGTTAAAAACTCAAACTCAGGTAAACAAAATAAAAGAAAATACAAATAACAAGACACTATTTTTATTTATCAAAAAAGTGGGATAAAGTCCATAGTGAAGGAAGTATAAGGAAATATGCATACATAATCCCTATGTGAGACAAGCCAGCCTGACACACTTTCACAAGACAACTGGGCAGTACCTAGCAACAGTACTGCCCAACAGCAGAAATTCAGTTGAGCCTAGCAATCCCCCTTGTAAGAAACCAATTTTATAGAAATGACTTCAATAGGCAAAAATGTGCATTGTAGTGTTGGACAGAATAACAAAGCTGGCAACAACTCAAATGTCTATTGATAAGACATAGATAAATAAATAATAAACCTGTAAAATGGAATAGTGGGTAGCC
Organism: Dolichotis patagonum; assembly: GCA_004027295.1. Taxonomy (NCBI): domain Eukaryota; kingdom Metazoa; phylum Chordata; class Mammalia; order Rodentia; family Caviidae; genus Dolichotis; species Dolichotis patagonum. The sequence continues at coordinate 21,159 of PVJX010028787.1, read as the reverse complement.
ATTAGAAAAATATGAGGCCAGACATGGGGACATGTGCTTGTAATCCCAGCACTCACACACTGAGGCAGAAGGATCACAAGTCCAAGTCCAGCCTGGGCAACTTAAGGAGACCTGTCTCCAAAAACAAAAACAAAAGCAAACTAGGATAAACTAACTTAAATCTGTTGATACAGAAATTATTCCCTAATATCTATATAAAAATATAAAAAGACAAAGAAAAATATGTATAGATGTGTCTTAATGGTTTAATAAATACGGCATGGAAAAAATCTAATAAAATACGAAACTGTTAATAAGAGGTTAGTTACCTCTGGAAAATGAGGTTGTACTTTGTAGGTCTATACTACAATATGAAAAAAAGACAAAAGCAAACCAGTTTTCACTTTAACTTCTATTTCTGATGCTTTACACAGTAAACAGCTACCCAAGCTAATTAACCAGCAAACACAAGAAAGGAAAAGTAATAAACCAGAGTGACGGCGAGCACGTGCCAGGACAGGGGAGGGAAGCACTGCCAGGGCTCGAGGATCAAAGTGGCAACTGAGGAATATATAAGCTGCCGGATTCCAAAGGAAATGTTAAGGCACTAAAAGCAGATATCAATTATGCAATGGCACCTCTCTATACTTACTTGAAAAACAAAACCCTCATACTATGTAAAAGTAGCTATGCTGATTCCATGGGTTTTTTTCCCTACCCTCTCACTTTTCCAGGAAATCGATCCCATGTTTTTTGTTGATTCAGTATTTTTTTCAAAAGTTTATTACATTAGGAGAAAAGAATAAGTCTTTTTAAAAGGAAGGATACTAAGGATGAAGCAGCATGAAGGAAAATGACCGTGACGCATTCACTTGGTGCCCGGCGCAGGGTTAAATGCACACTGTGCCCTCACAGGAGGGCACAGCTCCCAAGCAGCGCTTTCTGCCCCTACTCTGCAGACAGGGAACTTGGCCTCATTTGAGTCACCGATCCAAAGATACAAAGTCAGCAGGTGAAGAAAGCCCAAATTTGAAGCCATCTATCCTTTTATGATCCTTATACAACCTAGAAAGTAAAATGCTGGCCGGGGATTTAGCTCAGCAGTGTAAGTGCCTGCCTAGCAAGCGTGTGGTTGTGAGTTCAATCTCCAGGACCAAAGAAAAAAAATAGTGAAATGCTGGATGCGAGGGGCATGTGTGCTGTCAGCTGCTTTCCTCTTAGAACACTAAGCCCATGATGATACGTATCTCTGTTGTTACTCTTGCTGAAAAAGAGCCCAGGCCCTTGTGCATACTAGGCAAGTGCTCCATATTCCAGAGCCCGAGTGACCTGTTCAGGGACAACAAATATCAGATCAGGCTGTGGGCTCTGTGAAATGTGAATCAGGCTGTAGTTGCTAGCTCTATAATTATTCTAATCCCAATGGTTCCCACAGCTGTTACACTGCAACCTGACTTTCAACAGAGACCACAGGGAAGATGGCTGTCCCCTAGCCAGGAAGCTTAGGCACTATTTCTGGTCTCCTCCATATCTGGAGTACTTACACAGCACAGGATAATCACATTCAACAGAAGTATTTAGAATCATGGTGTGAATGACTATCTGAAGTCAAGGAGTTCAAATTATACCCCAAATTCCTTTCATCTGTTGTTTCACTATAATAAATTGATAATCTATTATTAAAAAAATTACGTTTGCTTTTTCGACCCAAGTATACTACACAAACTTAGTTAACTATACTTAATGCTTTTAAAGTAGTAAAATGCTAACATGTAAAATTTTACATTGTATTTTACTTTTCCCTAAAAAAGTCAGACATGGTGGCACACACCTATAATCCCAGCATTTGGGAGGCTGAGGCAGGAGGACTGAGTTCAAGACCAGCCTGCACTACATATTAGTAAGACCCTGTCTCAACCAAAACAAAACTCAACTCTCAAAACAAACAAACAAACAAACAAACAAACAAAAAACCTGGAGAAACTTTTAGAGTTGAATGTTATTTTGAGAAAAAAAAAAGACTGTTTGAAAGATTAACCATTCTGAATCAGACTTGTAGTCTATGGAACTGTGTATTTAAGAATGTGATTTAATCTGACGGCCACATCATAATATTAAATGTCTTTAACATCATGATTCAGATGTTATTTATATGCAAAATATCCTCTAAGGACAGGGATAAGTAGCGATTTTCATTGGATAAATGAGAAAATTGTTGTCTAGGTTATAAAAGTGAATTACTTATAGAATCAGTCATGAGTAAGGTCTTTGGAATAGAATGAAGTTATGGGCTTAAATTTTTCCACTGTCACTTTTTTGTATCCTAGTTTAGTGATGGTGAATATTGTAAGAGACAGAGTGCTCAAACTTCAACCCAAACTCATTCACTTATCACACAGCGCTAACACTACAATGAAATTTGAATACCCAAACAACACATACATTAACATCTTTTGACTTAAAAAAAAAAATCACAGGGCTGGGGATTTAGCTCAGCAGCATAAGTGCCGCCTGCCTGGCAAGTGTGAGGTTATAAATTCAATCCTTGTTACCAGAAAAAAAAAGAAAGAAAAACACAACATCCGTGCCACAGGTTCACCACCACTGTACTAGTTAGTTTAAAGCAATTTAAATATGTTTGATGAAACATTGATAAAACTTGGATTGCTTATAGTACACCACGTTCCATTTCACCTGATAACTTCAGAACAGAACATAGACTGTTCTTTAGGGGTAACACTAAATCTCTAACTCACAGTGACATTATGGGGTTTTTACATTTTCTTTTTACTTTCCTTTTGTGTGTGTGGGGTGGGGTTTGAGGCAGGATCTCACTATATAGCTCAGGTAGACTGGCTGTGAAGTTGGGGCAATCCTCCTGCCTCAGTCTTCTAAGTGTTGTGATTACAGGCGTGTGCCACCTTCATTCCCAGTGTAGGTTTACATCTTCCTCTTTTTTGAAAGAGGCAACCACATGAATGGAAAACAATCACATCTGTTTTTAAATATAACTGCTGTGAATTCAAAGCCTTTATAACACACTTGGATGGAAATTCAGAGGGTGTGGAAGGAGAATACAACTAGACACACCTCCAGCCTTTTTGTGCCTGCCTGGGCCGAGACAGCTCTTACCAATGCTGGGCACAAGGGACCCACTCCAGTTAGATGCCAGCCAAACCATGAGGTGTCCATCCTCCAACACACCAAATTAATATGTGGAAAATAGTACTTAGCTACTCTGATTTGTCACATAAATGATATAACGTAAAGTTAAAATATACGTTTTTTTCCTCCTTTAATGAAATCCTCCCAAAACAAAATTTCTTGCTTAAGGTACATTTGCTACAAAGTCACATTTACATTCAAGGACTTAAAAACACTCACCCTAGTGCCTGGAAAGAAGGGATGGAAAGTGCCCAGTGCATTGATAGGAACAGCAGCCTGGAGGCAGACTCCCCAATGTAGTGCACATTCAGGTACTCGGGCGTAGGAGAAGGCATGGTGAGCTAGTGTGAACAGGGATGCCGGTAAATCATCTTGTGACTTCACGCTCTAAGTTAGCAATTCTTTGAAAAAGTTGAATGTAAACATAACACATCAAATGAGTCTAGCACATTCACAAAAAGAGGCTAATCCTGAAATAATCCAAGTACCTGGTTTTTATAGCTAACTGGGCTTAGAATATATGAGACAACAATATTCAGAGAAGCAAAATTTCAATAAACATCAACCATGATATCCTGGTTTATTTTTAAAAATTACTTTCTACCTTGTCTGGCCTACCAATGTGTTTTTCCTTCCTTCTTAACAATGGTGCACAGCAAATTCAGTAAGGAGCAATCATGTATGCTGAAACTCCCTTCACTGAAGTAACAGGCTTAATGAATTTAAATGCTTGCAGGCTTGAGGAATAATGAATGAAACAGATTTATGGCTGCCAACTGCAAGGGCACAGCTCCAGAAAAAGGGCCCGGCTGTGACCTGAATTTAGCACAATGAAACCACGGGAACTTGCATTCAGCACTGAATTTCAGCACTCAGTTTTTCAGAATATTGCCTCTGCAAAATCTCTTTACTTAAAAAAACTGATACTGAATAAAAAAGTAATTTAAAAACTATTCTGCAGAAATACAAATATGCCAGGAGACAAGCCACTCATGGGCTTGCACTACTGACCTTAATGTGATCATTTCAAATGTCTCACTGCTGGTGCAAATAAATAACCTACATCACAATATTTCTGAAATCATTTCGGGAAGTCTTGTTGCATACAATTTTTATTGCCATAAATGAACTGTGTAAGAAACACTTTCTTTTTTATGAATGATGGGAATGATCCACAGCATCAAGCAAAGTGCGGATATGGGGAGTCCGTACCCACTACCGTGAGTACTAGGCTGGAGGGCAATCTGACTTCTACTGGGCCTAGACACTTGGCACATTGTGTGCCACAATACAGGGTCAGCCCCCTAATTCAAAAGACTGAAATCTGAAACACTTTGGACATCAACACTTAAAATGTTTCAAATCTCAGACCATTTCAGATTTCCAGATTTGGGATGTTCACCATAAAGTTTCTATGAATATCCCAAATCTGAAAAAACTAAAATTGGAAACACTTTCAAGTATTTCATACATGGGACCCTAAACTTGTAAACCACTTCTAAACTTCTACTCCAGCAAAACACTTGCACACACATAGAAAGCACACATGAAGAACCCACTACAGCTCTGGGTCACACAATGAAGGAAGCTGAACGCTGGCAATGACCCAAGCTGTCATCACCAGGAAAGAATACTCTATGCTGACTGCCCTGGAGATGCTCATGAGTACATGTATGGGCACACGCAGGTGTGTGCACAGAATGGACAGAAGGGAGCATATTGCACACCAGGTTACCTGGGGCGGGGCGGGACGGGGCGGGGAACATGTATTTTGGAAACATATACACAGCTTCCACCAGATTCTCAAAGATGTCTATGACACCAAACAGCAAATTTTTCATCAAAATGGTAAGTTCTCTAGAAATGTTAAAGAAATGTAAAAAACATTAACTGACTTTGTTCAGTGTTGGTCACAAATGTTTTAATTACTTATTAATGGTGCCTCATAGTAAAATGACAGGGCAGTTAAGCGTTAAAGTCTCATTTAATAGGAAGAAGAAAACTTTTGTGTGTAGTGGGGAATGAACCCAGCGCCTTGTGTGTGCCAAGCATGTGCTCACCACTGAGCTGTATTCCTAGCCCTGAGAAGAAAATTTATCACATGTTCGAGAAATGTTTACTACTAGAGTAGTAAAATAAACAGAACATAATCCTGAAGGAAGTGAAGCAATTATTAAATATTTTAAGCACATTAAAAAAAAAATCCCTTCTCAAAATCGCCCCAGCTGGACGGGGGGGTGTTTAAAAATTTAGAGTAATTCTACCAAAAATACTAGTTTTATGGAGGAATAAATAAAATGAAAAACAAAAAATGCCCTCTACTGCCGAGCATGGTATCTGTGATCCCAGGACTAGGGAGGCTGAGACAGATGGCTCACCCCGAGCTGGACACCAGCCTGGGTCATATAGTGAGTTCAAGGCCAGTCTGAACTACATAGCAAGATCCTGTCTCAGAAAAAGACAGAGAGACAGAGACAGAGACAGAGACAGAGAGAGAATATCCCTTACACATTAGCTATAAACAACAAATTACTTACAATTCTGTGAGTAAAACTTGAATACATTACTTTTTACACAACAGTGGTATTCAATGACAACTTTCCATTGCCTTAATTATAGAAGTGAAATCATCTGCAATGTACACTAAGGGAACTCTTCTACCATATTATTTTACTTTAGAGAAGGAAATGTTTCATGATTTATATTTTATATACTTTATAAGCCTCTAGCATTACAATAAATCAGAAAGTTAATCTAGCTGAAGAAAATTAGTGTATTTAGCAAGTCTTTTAACTGCAAAAACATAATTCTTATGCAGATATGGAAGATGAGTTTCTACTACAAAGACGTTACAGCTACTCAAGAATACCTATGGATCATCAGGCTTATAAACTAATTCTTGCATATTTTAAAAATTATAAAAATATTTAATAAATTGAGTTAAAGAATATTAAAAGACCTACACCTGATCAACCTGTTTTAGATTAGCTGCTTTCTGATTAGCTGCTTTTATAATTACCTTTCTAGCAGTTTCTGTACAGAATTCTAACAGTCTATACAATATAGCTTTCAGAAAACCATCTGTATTGAGTTAGCATGTCTGGGTTCTACTACTTCTAACTTTTCATTATTTGTATGGCTCTAAGTCATTTGCTCAATAACCATTTACAGAGAAATAATGTGTGCCACTGTCTCAATGGAGAAACAGAACGAAAATGGAACCAGCTACAGAAGTGGCAAAGAGCCCAAGTGTGCTGACTCACACCTGTAATTCCACCACTAAGGAGACTGAGGTAGAAGGATCACAAGGTTGAAGGCAGTCTAAACCACGTAATGAGACCCTGTCTCAAAAAAAAAAAAAAAAAACAGGGGCTCAGAAAGGAAATATGATGTATAGGAAGCAACATGCCCCCCTTGAGAAGACAGAGGCCCTAACAAGTCACGTTACAGAGACGACTTAAGCACACATGGGCAACAGGAAGGCTTTTATTATTCATTCTGAAAATGTTTTAGCAGTGCTGGGGCCTGCACATGCTAGGCAAGTGCAATAGCCAGTGACATATTTAGAGTGATTTTTAACAAGTATTACACTGGTAATGGTGAAGATGAACTGCAAGCAAAAATATTTCAACAGTGCAAGCTACAGGCCTAAAACTGAAATGGAGAAATTCAAGTAACAGAATGACTAAAAGAGGGGTGGGCAACCATGGTGGTTCACATCTGTGATTCTTGCACTCAGGAGCTTGAGGCAGGACAATGGCAGCAAGTTCAAGGCCAGCCTGGGCTACACAGTAAGTTGAAAGCCTGCTTGAACTACAGGGAGATGCTGTCTCACAAAATAATTGAAAGGAGGGGAATGAGATATGGGGAGAATGAAAAGGACTCTCAAGTTGCAAATACAAGTGACTAAGAGGACTGGGATTATAATACTGAGATAATAAACATAAAAAGGACAGTTTTGGAAATCTTTTTTTTTTAAGACAAGGTCTCATTATGTAGATCAAGCAGGCCTTGAACTTGCAGCAATCCTCCTGACTCAGCCTCCCAAGTGCTATGCATGCTGCCATAGCCAGCGGGAAATCACCTCATTTCTGTGTCACATACTTATTTATAAAATGAAAGAACTATCTACCTTGATTACATTTATAGGGGAACTGTAAGAATCAAGAGAAACAGGTAAAATTCTTTTAATAAAAATCTTAAATATTGTTCTAGATCTTCACAATTCTAGCTTCATTATTAAATTATTTCTCCTTACTACCTAGAGTTATTCTGAAGACACTGAGAATCTCTTTCTTCATCTACCAAATGAGAACAAAAATTTTAACCTCCCCAAGAGAATGTGTTAAGCTTCAAGTGAAAGAATGTGTGTGAAAATAGGCAGCAAACTCCATTACACATAAAAACGCAAGGGAAGAACAACGCTATTCAGCTCAGCAATGGGGAGAGGAGTGGCTGAGCTGTGTGACTGCAGATGTCAGGCCTTGGAACTGATGATCAAAAAACTGAAAAGAAAAGCAACTAGGCAACTACTGAGCACAGGAACTAAGCAGGGAATTCATTGAGAAATACACCTCCTAATATCAGGATTGTAAAAGAACGATTGAAGAAGTCCTGTTCAGAGCAAACATTTCATAGTGCTCTCAAGACACCTAGAATTAAGAAGTTACAGAAGGAATGGGAAAAATTTAAATTCTAGAAACAAAACTGAAGTTCTAATTTGCCTAATTCATCTGTTCAAAACACTTATTTCAAGGAATCAAAATTCTGAGGAGCAACACCTAAGATAAAAAAAGTGAACAACTTTTTTCTAATTCTCTGGCCTTTTTCTGTGCCAGTGCACTTGTCTCATTTTATCCTTCCTCGCATTTACAGCCAAGGCAGAAAATAAAGCTAAGAAAACCAAAGCATACCTTTCCTTTGGAGAATGAACAAGGGGAAAAAATTCTTTTGCCTTGCTATATCCCTGTCTATAGATCCTACTATAACTGTTAGAGATGACATTGAGTCTCATTAATTTTTCACAGTACTCGTAAAATCTTTTTCTGTACACAGCAGATAATTTCTTTTCTTTTTTGTTTTTTTTTTTCCTCCAGGATTGGGGATCAAATATCCAGGCCCTGCGCATGCTAGACAAATGCTCCACCATTGAATCATACATTCCTGACCCCAGACAACACATTTCTGATTTCTTCATGTAAATAATCTTTAGTAGTTTCACATGAAATCTGTTTTCACTGATAATTGACATCAAATTATAGAAATTATTATTTAAACCATAACTTTTGTCAATGCCTATTCTAAGTCGACTGTTACAAATATATTATTATATGCAGTTTAATCAGTGATCAATCTACCTATCCTACCTACTACCTATCAGTACTGAGGACCAAACCCCGGCTTGTGCACTGAGTTACATCCCAAGCCTTTTGTCACTATCTGTTCTGAGACAGGGTCTCACTATGCTGCCGAGTTGCCCTATCTGAGCTTGGAATTATGATCCTCTGCCCTGGCCTCCTAGGATGCTGCCATTAGAGGTATGTGCCACCATGTGCCTGGCCAATGTTACCTTTATTTTACGTTTGTTACTTCTACTGGCAAAATATGTATGTGTATTTATGTATATATTTATACATATGTATTTACTTGGTAAGTGTGCATTTCTGTATTAAGGAATCTTTGGAAACTTTATAGTAAAATTACGAAGAATGACCCTTAGATGTTCCAGAACAGCAGTTTTGCTAGGTGAAATCACATACATACATTCAATCACTCTGCACACCGCTTGGTAACAGTACTCATAACTGGCACAGCAAAGGCAGCATCAGGAAAGTGAAGGAAGTCAAAAAGTAGGGTCATAATCAAATACTATAAAGTGATCTTTTTAAGCCAGGCATGGTGGCGCATGCCTCCTAGCACTTGGAAGGCTGAGGTAGGAGGATCGCCAGGAGTTCAAGGCCAGCTTGGGCTACATAGTGAAGTTCAAGGCTAGTATGAACTACAGAGCAAGATCCTGTCTCAAAACACGCAACAAAATATGCCCCCCCCAAGTGATCTTTTTAGTCTTTTACATGTATTGATGGAGTGTTACCATTATAAAGAATGTACTTAGGGGAAAAAATAAATTATAAATGTATCTCCTTCAAAATGGTAAAGAAGATGGATGAGGTAGCCACACCTGTAGTCCCAGTACTTGGGAAGCTGAGGTAACAGGATGGCTGAGAGTTTGAGGCCAGCCAGGACTATTTAGTGAGTTCAGGGCCACCCAGAACTACACAGTGAGACTCTGCCTCAAAAAAAAATGTTAAAAACTAAAAGTTGAAACATACTGATTTGTACTTTATTATGGTAAGGCTGAAAGCTAATTAGGATGATACATAAGGAATGGAGTTCTCTATCATTATTATAGTAAAAGCAAAGTATCTCTGCCTTGGACACTAATTTACACTAAAGCAGCAGCAGCGAGGCACTGAACAGAAGCAGTGCACTCAGCACATCAGGCAAGCCAAGGCTCTACGAGAATAAACCTCGCCAGCAGTTCCGAAGCCCACTCCTTCAGAGCCAACCCTATGCACGGCTGCTCCCACTGACTTGGAAAAGTGTGCTTCAGGCAGCCATCATCTTCCACGCCAGATGTGTGAGTCTTAGCTCCAGTCCTGATAGTCTACTAGGGACATTTCTGACTTGAGTAACACAAAAAATGGATTCTGATTTTTGAAAGGCAGATTAAAATCAAGTAACATTACATGAAAGCTTTAGAAATGTACAGAAGTACCCTGAAAGCTACATGTGACTCGCTGAGAAGCGGCCCCTCCTTCTCCACGTAACTCGTGCTGGGCTCCCCTGAGGCCAGGGCTCCGCTGCCTTCTGTGCCCTCCCCTGAGTTCTGCCCGCTGCTGCTCTCTCCGGGGTTCAGCGCTTTCGCGAGGGTGTCAAATGCCCTAGAGGAGACATTAGAGGCTGTGAGTGTGGAAATTCTATACAAAGCCCTGAAATTAAAATTTAAAACTAAACAATTATTTAGAAAATAGGGCAGGAGGGTTAGCCCCACAGTAGAATGCTTAAACAGCATGTACAAGGCCCTGGGTTCAATCCCTGGTACCACAAAGCAAACGAACAGCCCACCCACAAACAACTCTTTAGAAAGCACAACTGTGCTCACTGAGCACTGTTTCAGTGACTTCTACTGGTCTCTCCAAAATCAACACATTAAATGTCACATTACCAGAGAATTAAAATGAGTTTGAGGCCAGCCTGTACCACATAGCGAGGCTCTGTATCAAAAACCAAAATCTTACAAAATTAAGAGAAAGAAAAATTCTCATGCTTTATTTTACTACAGAAGTTAGTTGGAAGAATAAGAGTAAGAACTATGCTGACAACTGTACGAACACAGGGCAAAGTTGAGTCTTCATCTTATTTAAACATTCAGATAGTATCTTTGGTTGCACAACTAAATGTAAGCTGCAAGAATTTGAGATTAGAATAATAATAACTAGTATTAACAAGTAACTATTCAAAGTAGCTCTGCATATTTTTTAATGGTATCTCTGCCTTCTAGAATTCTGTAATACCTTATGTTTAGCACAGTACTCACTGCAGCACTTCAATGTAATTTATTCAACATTTTTTCTTTTCTTGTGATGCTGCAGATCCAGCCAGGGTATCCTGCCTATGTGCTCTACCCGAGTTCCACCCTCAGGGCAGAATTCAGTATCTCAGATCATAAATGAGTGAGGAAAGTCTAAAGAAATTCACTTAACCACTGAACTGTTCACCCTAAGCATCCCTGGGGCAGGTGTCACTTCAGTCAATTGATTCTTATACTGCATGAACTTGATAAAACTGTTGTCTTCGTATTTCCTGTTACATTATACTATAAAAATTAAAGAAAAATATGCAATTTGGTTATCCTGTATTTAAATAATTGGACTGGTAAGTGGTTAATATCCTAAGAATACTGACGAAGTGAAAAACAGCATTCCAGCAGTATTTTATTTTCTTCTTCTTTTCTTTGGTACCAGGGATCTAACTCAGGACCTTGCACTTACCAGGTAGACGCTAATGCCACTGAGCTAAACCCCTGGCCCCCAATGGTATTTTTAAGAGTAATTTAAAACTATAGTTAATTTGACTAGCTTTTTTATTTTCATTAATAGAAATTAGTGTGGACTTTTTGCCAAGAAAATGTTTTTCTCTATATACATAAAATTTGGCAACTAAAATATTTAAAATGTCACCCAAATTATCACGTAAGAGGGAAAAAAATTTCTTAATTTAAGATAACACTTGTGATTTTACAACATTTATCTACTGCTTTTGCTATTTAAAATGTAACCTGTTGGATACAGTAGTTTACACTACATATAGTCTTCTAGTGAAGCTTACTATGCCTAAATTTTTAAGTATTTGTTCCCTGAAACTTCTAATAAACAGCATTTTATACAAAAGTATCCCAATACAAACACTGAAGGACACATCAAAATAGACCTCACCTTGAGACATCACCGCTGGTCTGCATTTCTTGATGACAGTCACCCAAAGGTGCGTCATCATTATTTAAACTTTCCATCACAGACACATCGTTCCCATTTTGAGAAAGCTCTTTTGTCTTTCCAAGATTTGCTAATGATGTAACCACACTGGCCAAAGTACTTAAATCTCCCTGACATGATTCAGCCTTAAAAGAAAAAAAAAAAAGTATTAAAATTCTGCAAATTGGTGTGTGTTTTTTTCTTTTGGTACCAGGGATCCAACTCATGACCTTGCACTTGCCAGGCAGGCACTTACGCTGCTGGGCTAAATCCCCAGCCCCAAATTGATGTATTTTTTAAAAATTCAAAATACTATGAAATGCAGAAAGAAAACTACACTAAAATAAAGTCAAATCCATGAGTCCTGAAACTTACTTTCTGAGGAAAACCTAAGTTCAAAAAAAATGGCAAGTACATTTCCTAAAAACTGTTTAAGGCTGTGGGCATAGCTCAGGGTCTGACACCTGTTCACCCAGTGAGCACACAGGGGCTGCCTCTGATCCCCAGTTCTGCTGAATATATAACCCCCCTAAACTGTATTTCATGGCTAACCAACTCATGTCATGGTTGCTTTTTCTATAAAAAGATATTAAGTTATGTATCTTCCCATTTATATTCTTTTTATTAATAATGCAAATCATGTGCCCTTTATGCACTAGTTGTACTTATTTTATAAACAGAGAGTTTTGTAGCCAGCTTGGAAGAATACACTCTTGGGAGGCTGAGACAAGAGGATTGTTAAGTTTGAGCCTTGCCTGGGCAACTCAGTGAGAGAATTTTCTCTTTAATTCTTTCTGCAGTTTTTCCTTTACCTTTTTGAGACAGACTCCCTATGTTGCCAAGGCTGGCCTTAACCTGGCAACTTTCCTGCCTCAGCCTCCCGAGTGCTGGGATCATAGGTGTGTGCCACTATGCCTTAACATTTATTCAGAAATGTATTATGTACAAGAAAGGTAAATAAATGTCTGATCTTCAAGTCATCTATTCTTCAGAGCAATGAGTCAAAACATTTGCTGTTTCAATCCAGTTTTTAATAGTTAACACATCCAAACCCTAATAAGAGCAACTATGCCTTGCTAATATTGTTTTTAACCCTAAGACAACTCGTTTCTTTGATATTTTGTTGTTGAATCTTGAGTTTATTATGTAAAAGCGATTTTAGTGAGCAAACAGAAAAATACACTTGCCGCGTCCTTCCCAAATTAACAGCCCCAGAATCACTTAAGGAACACCCCACCAGGTACTAAATTTCTGTGTGACCTCTACTTGTACATTTTATTTCACCCTCGTAAGAACACTGTCAGACGGGTATCACCGTCCCTCTGTCACCACACAGAACCATCACACTCAGGACAGGAAACCTGTGTGACAGCCAAGTCCACACGCTTGACCACTGCTCCACACACACCTTATAGATGAGTGACGGTATAGTTGGTAAGTATTTTAACTTAAGACTAAAATTTAGATGCTTATAAACTCTTCCATAAAGCAAAATGTCTACTAGAGCTTTCAGGTTTTGTCACTGCAGACTTGGGCAACAGGGAGCAGCTTTGCTGTGTGATGGGACCATCTGGAGCCATTTGGCTACTTTTTTGGCACTGGCACTGAGGCCTGGGCCACACACACGTCAAGCACAATTCGGGCTGGCATTACAGCTGCCAGACCTGTGTGAGGCCACATGTAAGAGAAATCTAACACACAGGCTGTCACCAGAGTCCAATTTGAGGATACTGTGCAGAGTGCAGGCAAACACGGCTTCTCCACAGAACCAACCCAGCTCCCTTCCTATTGGGGGCTGCCAGGACACTGATCTCCACTGAAGCCTGAATCTGGGGAGAGGCCGGGTGCGGCTTTTATCACCGTCAAGTCCTGGATGGAGCCGAGATGCGCACTAGTAATCACATGGCAGGGCTGGTCTGTGCTGCAGAGGCCAACTGTGTTCACGTACAGGAGGTCAGAGGCCTGCCGGAGTGCATGTGAAGTCTGCTTTCAGAGCCCAAGTACTGAGAGTGTCTTAAAGTATCAAGCAACAAATATACAACAAATGTGAAAAACACAAGAACTATGACAGATACTCTCAGTGGACATAGAAAGTAGATTGTAGCATTGGCCTGGGTCCCAGGGCGCAGGGGTTGATGCCATGGACGGGCTCTGGGTTTGACTCCATACATCACAAAACCAAAATAAAACAGTCACCTCGACTAAACTAAACCCAGATCCTGTTACTTATAGAGGAAGACCTTGACCATTGACTCCCTAGAATCTTAGCAGGAAACGTTTTTGTTCCTTGTGCATACAGTGGTTTGGGAGGTATACAGAAACTTTATGGGTTCAACTAAAAAAATAAGTCTTTTTTCCCTTTGGACCTGAATGTGTATTTGACAGTTTAGTAGTCTTAGGAACTCCTGACTCGTGTAAATGGGGGGAGAGGATGCAGGGGGAAATAGGGTCTTGCAATGTAGCTCAGGCTGGCCTCAAACTCACAGCAATCTTCCTGCCTCAGCCTCTCTGTTGCGTGCAGGGATTACAGATGAGCACCACCATGCCTGGTCTTCAAGTGAATGTTTGGACTGAGGTGTGCAAAGAATTTATTTTTACCTAAAAATTTTAATTATTTGGCACTAATAGATCTGTAGTAGAAAATAAAAGGATACTGGGAATTTTGCATCTATGTTTCTTTTTCTGGTATCTTTTATTTTAGAAAAGAGATCTAGAAAAAATCTAAATGTTTCTGGCTTTAATGTGGAAACTATAATTCTCCAAGTAAAGTAACAGATATTCTACCAAATAGCTGATAATTTATGTTTTAAAAAAGCAGCTTGTAATGAAGAATATTTAGTATCAAATTAGTTGATCATGTGGTGGTGCATACCTGTAATCCCAGCACTCGGGAGGCTGAGGCAAGAGGATCATTGCAAGTTCGAGACCAGCCTGTGCTGCAAAGTGAGTGCAAGGCCAGCTTGAACTGCACAGTGAGATCCGTCTCATAAAAAAAAGACAAAATCAGTTGATCAAAGTGATAGGAGAGATAAAGAAAATTAAGAAATTTTAAAGCTTAAAATGATTTTTTTTGGTGTCTGAGATAGGGTCTTGCTATGTAGTCCAGGCTGCCTTCGACTACATAGACCAGGTTGGACTCAACTTGCGGCACCACTCCTGACTTGACCTCCAGAGTGCTGGGATTACAGACATGTGCCACCACACCCATTCAGTAGCTTAAAGCAAACCTGTAGCTTTTGGTAGCTGGGGGTAGAGCTCCAGGGTACAGTGTGTGCCTGACATGCATGCATGAGCCCTGGATTTGAGTCCAGCACCAAAATCCTAGAAACAAAACAAGTCTTTGAATGACACTGAATACACCGCACCTTCTCTGGTGTCACCAGCACAGCTGACTCGGCTTTCATCCCCGACGGATGGATGTTCACAAACAGCCCTGGGTCCAGCAGCCCTGCTGACCTGTAACAGTGAGCACAGACCTCAGTTGCCCTGGAGGAGAGGCAGGTGGTGGAGACTCACTGTGCGCCACTGCGCCGCACAGTACCTTGCAGTTTCACTGTCCGTCACAAAGGTGGGCGTTGCAGCTAGTGGGCTTCGGAGGTCTTTTCGGATGTAGATCTTCTCTGTTGAGGCGGCACAGTTGGAAGATTTCTCTCGTGACATTTCGATGGGCTTCCGTTCACACTGAACAGCTACAAAAATGTGTTCAACAGTTAAGGATACAGAACTTAGAGGCAACTGTTATAAGTTAAGCTCAGGACCAGTAATGCTGCTAATAGGTACCACTGCTAACACACTGAATTCCAAAGATGACCATATCTTTAGAAATTATGTGTCAATTCAATAAAGCTGCTTCCTCTGTAAAATTGGCCATGTTACATTTCTTATTCTTTGCTTTCTCTCACTCCCACAACTCCTGTGATAGAAACGTAGAGAACTTTTCATTTTTTAAAAGCATACTGTCAAGCCAAGCTTGATGGCATGCACCTATAATTCCAGCACGCTGGAGGCTGAGGCAGGAGGATTTTACATAAGCAGGTTCAAGGCCAGCCTGCTCTACATAGTGAGACCCTGTTTCAAAAAAAGAAAAAAGCCAAATAAATACA
The DNA here is from genome assembly GCA_004027295.1 of Dolichotis patagonum. Taxonomy (NCBI): domain Eukaryota; kingdom Metazoa; phylum Chordata; class Mammalia; order Rodentia; family Caviidae; genus Dolichotis; species Dolichotis patagonum. The sequence continues at coordinate 5,378 of PVJX010028787.1, read as the reverse complement.
TAAATCACAGTCAGAGGATATCATGGAACACACTTATAATCCCAGCTACCTGGGAGGCTGAAGCAGAAGGACTGAAACTTCAAGGCCAGCCTAGCAATTCACCAACACCTTGTCTCTAACTAAAAAGGGAAGGGAATATAGCTCACTGGTAGACCCTAGGATCATGCCCCAGTATTACACACGCACACATGTGGGGACGTATGCATGCACTCACACACAGAATGAAAGCTCACGGTCAAAAAGGAAGAACTGGCCAAGTGTGGTGGTAAATGCCAGTAATCACAGCATTCTGGGAGGGTAAAGCAAGAGGGTTGCAAGTTCTGCCCAGAATAGGCAACTCAGTGACTTACTGAGAGGCTGTCTTGAAATAAAAAATAATTTTAAAAAAAGGGGCCAGGGCTAGGAATGTATTTCAGTACAAAGCCCCTGGGTTCAATCCCTACTGCTGAAAAGATAAAAAAGGAAGAATTAAAATTAGAAATCTCATTTTAAAAAATGAAATGAAATTTAAATCAACTGAAAATAATACTAACAGAACAAGAAGGCCTAAGGTACATCATCCTTTTCAGTTAAAGGCCATGAGATATTTTTTCAGATGCAATTCAAGTAATTCAACTGCCTGGTCTTTACAATATCATATGTAACACCTAATACAGTTATAAAAATCTTATTGTGTAATACAGAGATAAAGCATCATAACTGTTAGGTATACATCTGGGGAAGGGGGCTTGGGTTCAAAACCCACAACCAGTTGCTAGGATTCTAAACACAGCTTCGCACTGATGACCTCTGTGATGTGCGACCTGCTAACTCAGCTATAGAAAGGCTGGCAGTGGCCCCTCTTGCTGGGAACAGCTGTGAGCTAAGTCAGTACATGCGCTGGGCACAATGTCTGGCACAGGAAGGGCGCGGCCAGTACCGTATTAGCTACTCTCTTTACCTTGTTTATCGCTTGAAGTTGCTTTGAGATAAGGGTCTTGCTATGTTGTCCATGTTGGCCTTGAAGTCCTGGGTTCAGGTGCCTCAGCCTCCACTAATCGTTCTTTAGAAGTTTAGTCCAAAGTAACTTGGTAAGCCAGGCATTGTGCCATATGCTTGTAATCAGAGCAGGCAAGAGGCTGAAGCAGGAGGATTGTGAGGAGTCCCAGGCCAGTGCATGCAACATAGCAAGATGCAGGTTCAAAAAAACCAATCAATCAAACACAAGAAAGAAAAAGAAAAAAGTAGCTGGGGATATAGTTCAGTGGCATAAGCACCTGCCTGGCACGTGTGAGGTCATGAGTTTGATCCCCCGTCCAAAAAAAAAAAAAAAAAAGGAAAAAGAAAAGAAAAAAGTAAATTGGTACCTTAAAGTTAGGTATGCTTTTGTGTTGTTTTGTTTTTTAAGACTTATGTACTCCAGACTGGCCTGAAAAAAATTCACCATCTTCCTGCCTCGGCTTCCTGAGCGCTGGGGTCATAGATGCACACCAGCATACCTGGCTAGTTATGCTTTTCTTCTTTTTGTTTTTCACACTAAATTCAAGCTAAGAATACACGCCTGTGGGCTGAGGAGGATGGCCCAGTGGTACAGTGCTTTCCTGGCATGCAAGAGGGCCTGTGTGATCCTAGCACCACAATGCAGCCTAAAAGAAGTGCATTACATTGTAACCAAAGTAATTTTGGTTTGTTACACTCAAAAAATTTGACTGAGTAAAATACACCCATGTACCTATTCTACTTTCAGTTGAAAAACTGTAAATTTAAGAACATACACATTTTAATGTGTTAATTAGTCAGAATCTTCCTTTCCAGCTAATACATACAGTCTTGTTTCATTCCAAAGGCGATACATCTCTGTAACCTGCAGTACTGACATCGATTTCGATGGTGTTTGTTAATAATACAGTCCTTTGATCCACGACATGAATATACTAAATTTTTTCTGATGCTTCTTTTAAAAAATCCTTTGCAGCCTTCACAAGTTATTGCTCCATAATGACGCCCTAGAGAAAATATTCAAGAAAATACAAAAACTTCATTTTTTTAGAACAGAAATAAAACTCATTTTTTAAAACACAAAATATGACATGAAAGAGATTGTTTCCAGATGATCCCAAAGCTTTTTCTACCTCAATAATGCAAATAATTCCTGGAACAGGACTCAAAAAGTAGGATAACAAGGTAACATATTACGAAAGATTATAATTCATTTGTAAACTAAGTCTTTACACAAGTTTAATTTTCACATTCATAAATTTTTTCACTTTCAAAAGTGAAACTTTTCATAATTCATTGAAACATGTATCTTATTCATTACAAATCAAACCGCACCAAAGTTTTTATAAATTGAGCACTAAAAAGCTTTGAGAAAAAAATTAGCTAAATACTGTAGGCTACAAATATAAACCATAAAAGTGACATATTCCTTTATTTTCCTTTTTCCCTTTAGAAGAAACATGGTGAAATGATAGTGATTTTAACAACATGACACTTATAGGAGTCATTTTGAATGTTACCTGATGCTTTGTCTCCACATACTACACAAAGATCAAAACCCTTGTTTGGTCCTTGGTCTTGTGAAGAACTATCTGTTAAGAGCTTAAAAAAAAGAGAGAGAGAAAATGTTATTACTTAGTAACATTCTTTGTCTGGTAAAAAGTAAGATAAAATAAAAATAAAGAATATTCAGTCATTCTTTCCACCTTCTTTATAAACTATTGTTAAATTTGAAACTCTATCTTATTTTTCTTTATATAGTGGTGAAAGGGTCAATGTTGTAAGAAACAAAGAGGGTCAGAGTACCTTTTCAATTTGTTCTAGAGCAATGAAACCAAACTGCACAGACAGAAACACACAAGCACAGGAGGGGGGCATCAGCCATCCTCAGGGGGAGCCCTGACAGCCGCCCCCGAAGGGTTCAGCACCTTTCCAGGGGCATCCACGTGGCCAAAGCTCCTAATATCATAAAAGACAGCGCTGAACTCTTTAAACGAAAAAGGGACCTATAAAGCTGACTGTGGTGCTGTAACTGCAATCCTGTGAATAGGACTACTACAACCAGGCACAGACTCGGTGAGTACAGACTGGTACTGGGGGTTACAGCCACCTATTGAGCGTGCCTCGGTCACACCCTCAGGCACAGCTACCAGGCAGTTGGCAAAGGAACACTAGCGTCTTTTTTTAGGTTTATTCTTTAGACTTTTCACTTTTTTTTATTACCATCTTATTAAATGTAAATAAATCAATTCAATCCAAAAAAAGAGGTGATAACATTTACCAAACACCTTCCCTCTGCTCTTAAGGCACACAATAATCTTCTCCATCCTGTCCCTTTTTTTTCCACTCAGGAGTACGAATGTCTTTGTGACTTTTAAAAAGTTCTTAAAAATGACTTCCCCTTTCAATGTAACACAAGGCAACATCGCTTCCTGTCCTACCAAAAAATAACAAATACATAAAAATCAGTCTTTATAAGTACTTAAAAAAAAAATGCCCAAAACTTCTGGTTCAGTGTGGTAGCACTTGCTTGTAATTCCAGCACTCGAAGGCTGAGGCAGAAGGATCTCTATGAGGGCCAGGCTACATAGTGGGTGAGGCCCTGTCTCAAAAATCCAAATGAAAGTAAAACAACAACAACAAAACTTCCTGGTATTCCGTGTTTCTTGAAAGCACCTGTAACAAGCATCGGTCCTTTCCTTACCTGGATATCTACTACATAACTTGCTAATCTTTTATTAGCTATGATTCTTAAGAACAGAAGAGATAAGGGGAAGTTAAAGGACTCCTCACAGCCCATTTTAAGGCAAAAGACCAGAAATCAAATCTTCTTGGTCCAAGGGATTCCCATCTATATCTGCTTCTCTCTCACTGCCCTGTAAGTAGTCAAGTACCAAATCATATTCAACTTTAAAACAGAGACTAAGAAAAACAGGAGTAACTGTACAAAAGAAACCTGACATTTCTTCTGCCAAGTGACCAGGGTTACCAGGTGATCAGTGAAAAAGCAGCCATATATTATGTTGATGGTAAAAAGTTTGATGTAAGACAAAACTGCATTTAATATCTGTAAGCTTTTTCTTCAAAACCTGTGACCCCTGTCTCTTTTTTTGGTGGGTACTGAGAATTGAACTCAAGACCTTGCACTTGCCAGACAGGCACTGTACCACTGAGCTAAATCCCTGAGCCCTGTTTAATCATGAGAAAAACATCAGACGAAGTCCAAAAGTGGACATTTTACCATACACATCACTATTAATACCCCTCAAGGCCACCAAGTAGAGTCTCAGAAATTGCTGCAGCTAACAGGAGCCTAGGCAGACATAGAATTAAGTGTGACGTGGTACCTGGAACCACCAAAAAGGACCTTAGAGCCAACTGTGCGGTTGCACATTCAACAAATCAACACTGAATCTCTGTAACTTACTAAATATGTTAATACAGGAGGATCGCAAGTTCCAGGCCAGCCTGGGAAACTTGGCAAGAATCTGTCCCAAACATTTATTTACAAAAGAGGGGCTGGAACATAACTGAGTGATAGTTGAGCTGGCCTAGCATGAATGAGATCCTGGCTTCTATTCCTAGTACTGCAAGAAAAAAGGAAAAAAGAAAGGTTTTAGGTAAAAACTAAGGAAAGGCAGCTAAAGGGAGCAGCTGAAGCTGGAGACCCATCACCTTGTGGGGAGCAGCTGAAGCTGGAGATGGTCACCTATGTGGGGCTAAAACAAGGCCAGCCCTGAGAACACACACAGCTCAAAGCAAGCCAAGTAAACAAGCTCTTCCAGCCTACAGAAGGCAAGGTGCCCAGGTCAGCTAGGCGAACAAGTTGCCAGGCAGAGGGGTAGAAATTTACATTATCTTCCTGAGTGTATAAATAAAAAGTGCTATAGTGTTTGAGCTGTTCCTTTTTTCCCATCAAGAGAGAGGGCTCCACCTGACTTCAACTTTTGGCTCTTTATTTTCCCATCCTCTTACCCTCCATCCTTCCCCCTGGAGAACATCTAGAGTTGTTCTGGGTATGTGGCATATGGTACCCAAACAGGGACCAGGACAAGAAGAAATAGTGGGTGAAGGGACACTTCTCACTGTGTGCACGCAAGAGGGAGAAGTGCCTTGGTAGTGGTAAATATTCATCACTGGTGTGAACGGAACTGACATCACCAGGTGTTTCCTTTTTTCTTGCTACAGATCGAACTCACAACCTCACACTTGCCAGATCATCAGGTGTTAAACTTGGGGCAAAAAAACAGGTTCACTAGGGTCAAACTAGGGTCAAAGAAATAGAAATAGGCTTAGGAGAAGTCAAAGGAAGAAACAGGCTTACAAGAAACAAAAGGGAAAGTAATGTATTGATTTCACCAGTTGTTAAACATGGGGCAAACAAGTTCTCAAGAACTACA
>PVJX010028786.1:0-23537 GCA_004027295.1 Dolichotis patagonum | reverse complement strand
TCCAATTGTTTGCTTTCTGCTTTTCCCCTACCTGGTGGTTTCTTCCTGTTGTTCTGGGGAATGTGGTCATTTGTATCTCTGTGTAGTATGTCTTTCAATACTCTTTCTAGGTTTGGTTTGGTGGACATGAATTTTTTCAGTTGTTCTTTGTCATGGATGTATCTTGTTTCTTCATTAAATTTGAATGAAAGTTTTGCTGGGTACATCTGTCTGAGTTGAAAGTTGTTTTCCTTCAGGGCTTGAAATATCTCATTCCAATCACATCATGACTTGAGGGTTTGTGCTGAAAAGTCTGCCGTGATTCTAATGGGTTTCCTCGATAGGTGACTTCTGTCTTTTCTCTAACAGCTTTTAGTGTTGTTTTTATGTTGTATGTCTGAGATCTTAATTATTATGTGCCTGGCTGTAGATCTATGTTGGTTGTGACTGTTTGGCATTCTATATGCCTCACTTATCTGCACATCAGATTTTTCCCCATGTTTGGGAAATTTCCTCCTATTATTTCTGTGAATATTTAATTATGTCATATGTATTGACTCCAGTGTCTTCACTAATGTCTATTAATCTTATATTGTTGCTCTTAGCATCATCTTGAAGCTTCTGGAGTGTCATTTCATGCTGCTTTTTTAGTTTTAAAAATTATATCCTTTCATGATCACTAATTGCGATCCTGTCCTCAAGGTCTGAAATCCTATCCTCAGCTTCATTTAAATGATTTTGCATGACTTGAATAGAATTTTTGTTTCTTGGATGTCTCTATCAGTTTGTTTCATGAATTCTGCTTGCTTTCTATGTTGTTCATTCAAGGTTTCAATCAGTTTCCCATGCTCCTGTACTTTTATCACTATTTCTTCTTTAGTTGTATTCAGCAACTCCTTTACTAAGGTTGTTATTTCTATCTTTACATGGGAGAGTACTTCTAATTTGATTACTTCTATGGCATTATGGAGATTTTTTTTTATTTCATTCACTATCTTTTCAGAAACTTCTGGTATGTTACTTTTGGAATCCTCTAATTCAATGTCTCCTGTATTTGCTCCTGGTGGACTAGATGCTTGGGACTGCATTTTGCTTTTTCTTTTTGTCATTTTCCCGTTTTGAGTTAGTGTTTGGTCCTTCAGACCTGCTAGTGTCAACTGTTGGTAGTATGTATCTTGGGGTCCTACTGTAAGGTTGATGTTTGTCCAATTGCTGGGTCCCACAATGAATAGGTGGGCCAATCACCTGACTTTCTGCTGCAGGGCCTGTTGGGTGAGTCCTATATTTTTCCTGGGCTGACAAGCCTAGTAGTATTGATATAGGTCAACTTTTAGTTCCTGCTAGCACTTTATCTTCAGGTTATTCCAGGTCATCAAATCTCCCTGTCTATAGTGTTTGTTTTGGCAGAGGCCCTACTGTGTCCCTGTTGTGTGCCTATGTGTCTCATAAGCCCTTTTGATATTCTTCAAGTTGGGCAAGTCTTTCTCAGCACACTCCTCATTCTGCCTGATGTTTTTTTGTGTGTAGGAAAGGGTCACCCTCACTCTTGTCAGACTTACCAAGGTCTTATAGTTATTTGGCAGGAGCTTTACTACTGGCCCTATTTGCCCACTGTACACCTCTATTTTAGAGGCATACTCACCATACTGAGTGAAGCCAGCTGAGATCTTCTGTTTTGATGAGGCAGTCACTTAATCTCCCTTCAAGCAAGCACAGCTAATCTGCTGTAGTCCAAGTTCCTCTGTGAGCAGGGTTCCAAGTTTGCCCCTTGTGCTGGGATTCCACTGAGGTGTGTGCAGGCAGGGCCCAGGGGTGGATTCCAGGCCCTGCCCACTGCCTGGAGTTCACTGAGGGTAGTCTGGTTAGGCCTGCTGGGCTCTCTTGTGTGTCCTGGGATGGCCTCAGATGCAGGGTGTGTCTTACTGCCTTTGAGTATGTAATTTTCTGGACTCACAGACAAAAGAGCAGTCTAGAAGAGGATCTTGCTGACAGCCCTTGGTTGCAAACAGCACTCTTTTATGATCATCACTGCCTTTACTAAGTGCTTAAGGGCCTGGATATTACACTGACATTTGAGTATCATTCCTGTTTTGTAGATGAGTAAAGTGGACCTCATTGAGAGCATATGACTTGCTCATAGCTATATAAAAAAAGTGCTCTAGCTGGGTCTATCTCTATCTAACTACTGTCTTCTTTCCAGAATAGTACACGGTGTTTCATCCCAAGCATGCTTTAGTCAAGAAGATGGGATGGGAGACAGAATATTATATAAAGTAAACTATTGCCTTGCAGATTTTTTTAGGGTAGAGACTACCTTTCCTCTCCTCCTTCTAACCATTGAGCTATATCCTCAACCCATAACCTTTTGAGTTAGAGTCTCAATAAGTTGTCTAGGCTGACCTTAAACTTGCAAATCTCTTGTCTCAGTCTCCCGAACAGCTGAGATCATAGGCATGTGCCCCAGTGTACCTGGCTCATAACAGAATTTTGAAGGCAGATCTGCAGAGGCTATAGTGAACTTCCTATTAGGCAAAGTCACTCTGTGGGACAAAGATGCAAACTGCTTTACAGATTACTTTTATGAAGGGGATCGTATATCCCAAAGAAACTGTGACAGTGAGATGAGGTAAGAAATGACAGATGGAGAAGTAAAAAATGAGGATCTTGATTCAGATGAGAAAAAACCAATAATGTAAATAAGTATTTTGATGAGTTCAAATACTACAAAATGGTCATGTTCAAACTAGGTTGGAGAATATCATTAGGTTCTTCTTGGGGTGAAACCTATTGGATGGAATGCCAATATTGCAATTCAATGGTGGAAATTGTTTGTAACAGACAAATTGGAACTGAAATTGGTAAAAGATCAATTATAATCAAATATTAACAGTATATATCTGCCCAAAGAACTCCCTAAAAGAATTCTGGAGCAGAAAGGTGAACAGACAAGTAGACATCACAGGAACCTCTTAACAAAATAGCAAGATCCGTGAGATGGCAGGTATATCTTACAAAGAAAGACAAGAAAACAAAATATATGTGCTGCTACTGTAAGTGATACTTTTTTATGGAACACTGCTTTTACATGTGAGGACTGCTTCAGGTGCCATAATTAAAGTAAAGATTATTTTTGTTGTAGAGTTTTTTATATTTCTCTCAGTTCATATAGGATTTAATTTATGCTGCTAATTTTTAGATTTTTAAATAAAAATGATATTGAAAATGTTGATGTTTATTATAAACATTAAATAAATAATAATTTAGTATTTTATTTTATTGATATTTTATTTTCCTGGTAGTTAAAAATGCCTAGAAGGTTCTTCTTTTTCACTTTTGGTAGCCTGACATAGCATCTCATGTAAGAAATCTAGAAGAGGCCATGTACAGAAGTCATAGAAAGACAAAGAGGAAAGGCCCATCATAGAGGAGGTGGCCCTGAGATGACAGACAGACAGATAGGCAGACAGAGAGACAAACAGACAGAGAAACAGGGAGAGGGGGGGATTCACTAAATTATTATTTATTTATTCATTTCAGTACCTCAGTTGAGCCTAGCATCCCAGTGGGACTCATGAGGCATCAGACATCTGAGTGGTCACATTGGATGCTCCAACCCAGCTGAACCCTCAGATAACACCCTGACCAGCATCCTATGGTGTGGAAGGTTTATTCAGCTGGATACAGTCACTTATAGAATTGTAATACATAAATTGCTCATTGTCTTAAGCCATTAAATTATAAGGTAATTGTTATGTAGCAATAAATAACAAAACAGTGAGGGAAGGAGTGTCTTGGGCTGTAACATGATGTAAATTGCAGTTTCATTCAATGTCTTGATTTTGTGCAGTGTTTCTTGCTGTATCCAGTGCAGCTCTTGAAGCTCTGGAGGGAGAACAGTGGTGAATGAAGAAATGACAAGAGTCAAAATTCAGAAAGCTGAGGTCTCTCCTGATGGGAGAAAGGACTGCTCAACAACTGCAGTGCATTTACTTACACAACAGAAAAGGCTGTTTACAGAGAATTTCAAGGGGAGTGTAAGAACCAGAACAAGAAGAACATTTAACTTCAAAACTTCAAAAAAACATCATGCCTTGATGGCTACATGAGGAACAAGAGAGCAGTTGTCTATATTACCTCAGAGCAAGTCAAAGTCAGTTTGCACATCAGCTGTCTGAGCTGTGTACACTTCTCATGGGGCCTTGCCAAACTCATGATAAGTAGTGACCTTGTCCTAGCAACTCGAATTGCAGACAGCTTCACTCTCAACAGTTTATTTGTTTGAGACAGAGTCTCACTATATAGTTCAGGCTGGACAGGAATTCACTATGTAGCCCAGGCCAGCCTCGAACTTGTACAGATCCTCCTGCCTCAGCCTCTCCAGTGCTGGGATCACATGCATGAGCCACCACATCCAGCTCAATGCCTTGATTTTGAAATTCTTTCTCTATCTCTCATGTCTCTCTGTCAATGTCTCTGTCTCTCTGTATCTCTCTCTCTCTCTCTGTCTCTCTCTGTATACTAGGGACCAAACTCAGGATCTTCTGCATGCTAAACAAGTGCTCTGCCACTGACTTATCATCCTAGTGCACCACTGCTGTTTGTAGGTTTAGGAGTCCCTGTAGCTTAGAAACTTATTAGCCCAAATTTATCAACTGATATTGACTATATACCCAAATTGTAATATTCAAAACCTCTACCCTGATATAGTTCAAACATAAAATGTGGCACTGTGATGATCCATAATCCCTTGATTCAATGTCTTGACTCCAGCTAGAAAACTTTTCCATCAAACTTCTGCCTTGTCTAGAAAATTTTCTTTCTTGTCTTTTTCTGTAAAGTTCACAGTTTTTTAAAAGTGGCATTATAATTCCTTCTGTGCAATTCTTCTAGGAGATATATGGACCACTATTAAAGTCATTCTTGTTTGCTAATAATTTTAACAAGATTTTAATGTTCTCATCCTTAATTATAATTGACTAATACATAAAAACAAATAAATTTGGGCTTTGAATTGGTAGTCTCTGTTGTGCTTATTATGATCCTCCTTCTAAAAGCTCATTATAATTCAGAAATGAAAATGTGTAATATCCTTAAAAATCAACACTGGATAACAACTCAATATAAGATTGTAAGAATTTGTTAACTACAATAAAATTTAGAAAATTAAAATAATTAATTAATAGAAATGCTCCTAAAAACAAACTTGTATGTTATACACTCCCCTTACCCTCCTTTTCAAGAAAATTAAACTTACGAAGTGCACAAAATCTGATATTTTGGACTTCCTCTGTGTGTTGTCCGAAGTTCAACGTGACCTCAGTTCTTTTGTGGTGGACATGTAGTTACAGATGTTGAGTACCTGCTTCCTCCCTGAGGCAGGACCAGAGAGTTGGAGATGAGTAAGAGGTTAAGCAGAATCTCTAGCTCCTGTATTTCCTTTCAGGAAATGATGCTTTGATTTTCTGTCAATGGAATGTCCATGGAAGATGAATGTCTATAGAACCCCTTGTCCAGATCCCCAACTGCTCTTTCACCTCGGTGGGCACTCTCTCAGAAGCCTTCCATCCTCCATGATTCTGTGCCTTTCCTTAATAGTTTTCCTTCCATTTTCTCCTACCTCCACACTGCTCAGAAAACATCCTGGTCTGACCTAGATCCATGCCTGTCAGCCCCATGGCTCAGGTGTTTGAGACACAGGTTATGGAGCTTGGTGGCTCCCCTCCCAGACTCTTACTCTATGACCTTAGGACAGTTACTTGACCTCTCTATTTCCCCATTTGTAAAATGGGGTAGTTAATACCTGTTTCTTGGGCAGATGTGAGACATTGACCAGATAAACTTCTGAAGTAGTTTTCAATGGTTCAAAATGTGAGAGGAGACCCATCACTGGGGTTCAAACTTTCTACTATTGCCCTTCCAATTCGCAACACACCTTCCTGATTCTAAGTGAACTGTCTGGGTTCAGTCTCTTTCAGTGCAAGACTCTGAATGGAGAATATTATGAGAGTGAGTAAAAGCATGTGCAATTATAAGGGAGTTAAAAAATTAAGAGGTATAATTTGTTATCCTTGAAATGGAAGGAAAGTCTCAGGAATGTGTTTGTGTCATCACTCAATGTTCATCACTACCCTTGACAGCCATTTTAAGTGCTATGCTATGGGTAGTAACAGCTTTTCCAACCAAGGGAAAGTGGTATAAGAATGTGGTGGTACAGTTCTTAGAGTATTGTCATTGTTGTGGAAGCCCAACAGGTAAATCTAAGGAGCAGTCTAACCTAGTATCTAAGAATGTGAACTCTGTTGTCATAATTTCAGAGTTTTTTCCCTGACCACAGCACTCATTAACAGTGGGTCTTGTAGGAGGGGTACAGGATACCAGACAAGAAATTTGAGAGCTGAGTGCAATCAGAATATGGAATGAATCTAGTTACTGTATAACAGTGAGTTTAGGATTATCATTGTTAGTGTACATTTGTCCATTTTATGAGTTGTCTGAGGGTCTATTTTCCTACATTCTGTGCATCATCAATGACAAGGTGATTGTGAGAGATGCCAAACCCGATGAGATACAGAGTGTACTAGTCATCCCAGTACACATATTGCGCTGCATCTGTATGCTCACCCTTTTCCAGGAGCAGCAGAAAATTGTAACATTTTTCTGTGCAATATAGGATGAAACCTGAGTGGTCTCAGAAGTGAGTTCTGGGTATATTAAAAAGCAGGTGAAAGCCGGGAGAGGTATCGCACTCCTGTAATCTCAGCACTTGGGAGGCTGCAGCAAGGGATTCTTGCAAGTTCAAGACCAGCCTGGGCTACAAAGTGAGCCCAAGGTCAGCCTGAACTGCATAGTGAGACCGTGTCTCAAAAAGACCAAAAAAGAAAAGAAAAGAAAAGAAAAGAAAAGCAAGCAAGCAAGCAGGTGAGTTGGGAGACAAAGTGAGGGTATAATGGGTACTTGCAGGGAATTAGGAAAAGGATTGAATTTTTTTTCACTTTCCCTAAAAATTAGTCACATAAGTATATCCTAATTTTATATTGATATTTGTAAATAATTTGCGAAACAGTATAATGTTCAACTGACATGAGTGTGTGTATGACAAGTGTCATGAAATCCACTAAGAAAATATTAGACATGGTTAAAATTTTCAGCAAGTAAGGTCTATAGGATCTGCAGAATGTGAGATACATGGACAAATGTCATTTTTTTCTATGCACTTGCATTAAATGATCAAAAAAGGAAATTGAGAAAACTATGTCATTTATAATTGCAGCAAAGTGAATACCAAAAGACAATGGTCTGAGCAAGGTGCTGACTGAGTAAAATACTTCAACAACTTTTCTCCACAGACAAATGGCTATTTGTGCACCTACCTACTTGTACAAGAACTAATATAATCAGGTGAAATACAATAATGCCTGCTTTTAATACATCAAATGGAAAAGATGCATTGAATAAAGCAAGAAGGAAAAGCTCTCTAGATAAGCCCTCTCCCCCAACTCCAAGCAGTCCACAGCAGAGAAAGGTATCTTCCGCTTCGGGAAGAGAGGGAAAATTGAGTGCAAATTACAGACTAGAACTACAGCACCAGACCTGTCACAGTGAAAACTAGTTCTGGGCAGAGTTACATGATCCCCAAAAGCAGGCCAACACCTTCAGACTAAACTGCTCAACTTGTGATAGACCAAGTGGCAAAGAGATTATGTCCACCATCCCTTTTCCAACATCATGCATCAAAGCATAGAGCAAGAGTTCTATGGAGCAGCATAACAAAGAATTTAGGGTTTTGTCTCAGAGCCAAGTTCCAGGATTGTCATAATAACACCACATATAAGTAAAAAACAGAAGCTCCCACACTCAAAAAGAGCTTCTGAATCAGATGAAGGTCTGTGTCCTGCAGGACACACTGAATTTAAGTTGAATCAGTTCTAACATTAGAGTGATTCAGACACAAGTCAGCTTATCAACCTAAGAAGTCAGTCTTCTGCATTCCATGGCACCACCCCTACTTCGGTTAGTATAGAATGCTGAAATACTCCATTAACTAGGAGTAGAGCAGGTAGTAAGTATAAGTATTTATCCTGGAAAGTAGTGCTGGGCTAGTGAAACTTAGTATTGGGCAGATCCTAACAGTCCCCATGCTCTGGTGTACCTAGGAATAGAGCTTCTGGAACTGCTTTAGTGTCAGGGGAAGACACATAGCCCCAATATATCTGACTTCTATTCCAGGTAGCATTACCTATGGCTCATTGCAGTGGTCTTGTACCACAAGTCTACCTCAGCTGCAGGTAGCTCATATATGGGTGGGCCTTTGTCTTAACCCATTGTTGTACTGATCCTGGTGACTATGGATCACAGTATGATACAACTTGACAGCTCAGGTGGCCACGGATGTGACTTAAGAGTCTAGGACTGGTCCATTCATGCCTCTTCCCAGAGTTGGGCAGAATTCTGTAGTATCCGACCATAGGTCAACAAGTATAGATCAAACATTTTGGCCTACCCTGGCCTCAGAGAAAAACTTGCAGAGACAGACTACTTGCAAAGTTACTCCTCTGCTTCTTCCTAAACAATACACCAACAGAGTATTTTGGATAAACTTGGGTTATGATTGTTTTATAGTATTAAAACATTGACTACATACCAACAACAGAATCAAACCCAGACCTGGGGACTATGTAGTGATGAAACAATGAAAGTGACTATGCATTCATAGAAAACATGTAGCCTGCTTAAAATGTGTAGAAAGACAAACTTTTTTTTAAAAAAAACTGATTAAGAAGACTAGAAAAAAGTACCTGATACTTCAATGCCCAGGTGACACTGTATGTCAGTAAGCATCAAAAGTTATCAAGAAGTCATAGCTTCACCTAGTCATCAAAATAAGGTGCCAAAAACTGACCAGGGACTAATCAGTATATAAAACTTCTCATTTAAAGCAATTATTTTAAGAAAAATCAATGAGCTGGCAAAAACATTTCAATACTCTAACAGAGACTTTATAATGAGATGGAAGCAATTTTAAAAATCAGGCAAGTTCTTAAACTGAAAAAATAAACAGAGAAATTTTAAAAATGAAAGCATGATAGACCAAAGAGCAGAAAAAAAAATCAGTAAGTCCAACACAGGCTATTTGAATATATACAGTTAGAGAAGGAAAAAAAAAGAACAATGAAGAATGCTTATAGGAATCTTGGGACAGTATTTTGACAAAAAATTTGAGTTATTAGGGTTTAAGAAGTATGCAGAAGAAGTAGGAAGCTTTTCAACAAAATAAACAAAAACTCCAAACTTAGATAAGAATACAAATATGTTTATAGGATGGTGAAAATCCTCGCACAAATTTAATTTAACCAACTCTGCCCCAAGACATCTTATGATTAAACCCTCACTGGTTAAAGATAAGGAAGATTGTCATGACTGCAAGAGAAAAGAATTACATAGGGCTTCCTCAATTCACATAACAGCTGATTTCTCAGCAGAAATCTTTTAGGCCAGAAGAGAGTGGCATAAACTTTTAACTGTCATCCAAGGATACTGTATCGTGCAAAAGTATACTTTAGAAATTAGGGAAATATAAATATTTTCCAGGAGAAATAAAAAACTGAAAGAGTATATTTCCACAAAAGTTGTTCTACCAAAAATGATAAAGGAAATTCTTTAAACTAAAAAAGACATTCATGAGTAACAAAAAAACATAAGAAGGTATAAAACTTAGTAGTAAAAGTAATTACTCAAACTAAGAACAGGAAAGCATGGAATGCAAACCACTCATGACTTTGATATGAAGATAAAAATAAAAAAATAATAATGACAATGTTAAGTGATAAGCAATATACAAAGATTTAAAATTAAATATCAAAACTGTAATTGTGGGGAAGAATGTAACACAACTGGAGAATTTTCTTATTAGTATATTTGCTCTCCTTTTGTTTTTGTTTTTACTTTTGTGGACATGTTAAATTGCTACCACTTCAAACTACTCTATCATGATTAAAAGACATTTTGTAAACTTTATGAAAACCACAAAACAAAAATATTCAATTGTTAAACCAAAATTAATAAGGAAAAATCAAAAAACACTACTAAGATAATTCACTCACTAACCAAGAATATAAAAGGGGGGGAGAAGAAAAGGACTAAAATAAAATTAGAAAATAAGCTATACAATGACTATGTAAGACCTTAGTTATCAATAATTACCTTAATGGTAAATGGATTAAATACTCCATTTAAAATACATAATGACTGAACTGATTCTTGAAAGACATCTTATTTACAATAGTTATGAAATATAAAATACATAGCAATAAACTAAAAAAGTGAAAGGCCTCTGCAAAGAATACTATAAAACATCAATGAAAGAAATGAAAGATAACACAGAAAAAGTGAAAAGATTTCCTATGTTCATGGATTTAAAAAAATCATTAGTATTAAAATGTTCATACTACCTATGGCAATTTACAGATTCACTGTAATTTCTATCAAAATAAAGTTTATATGGAATAACAGCAACAACAATTGCGAAGAATCAAAGTCATTTTAAGCAAAAAGAGCAAAGTGGGAGGTATTATTTTACTTGAATTCAAAACATACTACAAAGCTATAGCAATCAAAACAGTATGGGATTGTTATAACAGACACAGAGCAATGGAAATGAATACAAGGCCTAAAAGCATACATTAACAGCCATTTAATTTTCAAGAATGATACTAAGAACATACACTTGAAAAAGGATAGTCTTACCAAAATGTGAGGTTGGGAAAATTAGATATCCACATGCAGAAACATGAAGCTAGACACCTATCACTCATCAGTTACAAAAATCAGCTCAAAATGGATAAACAACTTAAACAGAAGAGCTCAAACTATTAAACTATTATAGAAAAACACAGGGGAAATAATTTAGGACACTGAAATGGGCAAGGATTTTTTTTAAAAAAAAAAGACCTGAAAACTTAGGAAATGAAAGCATAAATAAATAAGTTTACATCAAAATAAAATTCCATAAAAGAAAAGGAAACACTCAACATACTACAGAGACAATTTACAGAACTGAAGAAAATATTTGCACTGTATACATCTCAAAAGGGCTTGATATTTAGAAGATATAAGGAAATGTAAAATCTTTATAGTAAAAAATCTTTATGTATAACAAGCTGTAGATTTAAATAGGTATTTTTCAAAAGCAAACATATAAATGGTACATGAAAAAATTATCCACTTCACTAATAATCAGGAAAATCCAAATTAAACCAATAAGATATTATCTCAAGCTAGTAAAATAGCTATTATCAAAAATAGTATAGACAAAAAGGACTGGTGAGGATGTGGAGAAAGGGAAATGCTCAAAAAATATTGGTAAGAATTTTAGATTAGCCATGTGAAAATCAGTATAAAGGGTTCTCAGAAAATTAAAAGTAGAACTACAGTAAGATCCAGGAATACTTGCGAGATTATATATATATATATATATAAAATCTCCCAAGGAAATGAAATCACTATGTCAAAGAGACATATGTGTGCTCATGTTAATTACAGCATTATTTACAAAACCCAGGAAAGAAAAATAACTGAAGTGTCTATGAACTGATGAATAGATAAAATAGAATATTATCCAGTCATAAAAAATGAAATTCTGTCATTTGTAACAATATGCATAGAACTGAATATCATACTAAGTGAAATAAATTACACACAGAAAGACATGATTTCACTCATGTGGAATCTACAAAACATATCATAGAAGTTGAGAGTAGAAGGTTTCTTTACAAAAGAATGGAAGCAATATGAGTGCTGAGGGATGAAGAAAAGTTGATCAATGTGTACTGAGTTAGAAGCAAGAAGTTCTAGAGCATTATTGCACAGTATGGTGACTACAGATAGTAATTACATACTATACACTTCACAAAGCAGAGAGAAGAGTTTTAAAATTTTGAGCATAAATAATAAATGTTTGAAAAGATAAATATATTTAACCTAATTTTAACATTATGTGCTATACACACACATACACATACATTACATGGTGACCTATTAATATGTACAATTTCTATATTTTTGTATATCATTTAAAATTAAAAATCTGAAGAGACAATATTTAGGGCTAAATGCAACTGATGAGGGATAAAATTACATTTTCTCTAAAGGACAATTGCTAAATTTTTCCCACTTTGTGGGTTGTCTTTTCACTCTGATAGTGATTCTTTTTCATGTGTGAAAACTTTTTAATAAGATGGGATCTCTGTTGAATCTTTGAAGTATTTCCCAAGCAGTCTGGGTTTTGTTCATGAGCTCTCTGCCTATACATATGTAATCAAGATTTCTACTTTTTCTCCCAGTGGATTTAGTATTTCTGTTTTAATATTTAGATAATTGACCCATTTTTATTTTATATTAGTGCATGGTGATAGACGTGGACAGACCATATAATGAATTGAAAAAATTCAGGCACCTGAAATTCAGACCCAATCCAAAAATGAGCATCTGAGACGAATACTCACTTCTCAGATGAAAGAAATGCAAATGGCAAATAAATATATGAAAATATCTTCAACATCACAGTCATTCAAGAAATGCAAATTAAAAGAACACTGAGATTTCATATCACCCCTTCTGGGGTGATATGAATGGGTGTCATCAAGAAATCAGCTAATAACAAATGTTGGATGGGTTGAGTGGAAAAAGGAATCCTTCTCCACTGCTGGTGAGACTGTAGAAATCAGTATGGAGATCCTCAAAAAAGCAGGACTAAGAGTCCATTCCACCCAGCCACTCCCCTTCTGGGTATCTTCCCAGAAGAATTAAAAACATTGTACCACAATGATACATGTGAACTCATGTTTATAGCAGCACAATTTGTAATAGCTAAATCTGGGTAACAAAGCAAATGCTCATCAACTAAGGAATGGATAAAAAAGATGTGGTCATTTTACACAATGGCCTACTAGTCAGCCATAAAGAAGGATAAATTTGAGACTTTTATAGGTAAATGAACTAGAGACCATATTCCTAAGTGAAAATAAATCAGACTCACATGTGTAAACATCAAATTGTCAAGTTGGTGTGAGAAACTGAAAGAGTAAATAATGACAAAAATGCACAATAGATATTATGAAATGTTAAGCAATCATTCAAAAGGAAAAATGAACTAGAATAGGGAGAAAAGGAAAAAAAGGAAGGGAAAAAGAAAGAAAAAATGCAAGATACTAATATGACTAGTTTCTCTTAGTTCATTGAAAAGAAAGGTTTGTGCTAATATTGTTTGGAGAATTTTGATGCTCATATTTTGTACTCTGAGTAACTACTTTAAAAATAACAATACTAGAGGGAAAAAGATGGTGGACCAGTAAGTAGCAGCATATGGAGCCTCTCTGAGAGAGACAGCTCAGATGCCAGAATAGAACATCCTGGAGAGACCCAAACAGAGGGATATGGATTCTGTCAACCCAGGAAGAAACTGAAGGGAACTGAGCTGCTCGAATATGAAGTCCCAGGGCTACCATTAGAGAAGCTGAGATTGGCAAGCACTGTGCTCTTGCCAAGCCACCTGTATTTGTGCCTGAGATTGACCTGAGCATCCGAATCCATGCCGATACAACTGGCTTGAGCAGACCCAAGAATGGAGCTGAACCTCCCTGTGCACCACTTGCCCAGAACTTGCCCTGCATGTGACTCACCCAGAGGTGCCGTGGATTTGCACCACAGCTGCGCTGAAGTAGGAGGTCAGGGAGCCCAGCGGAAAACTGATCCAGAGGGGGACCAGCATTAAACTACAATGAGTTCTGGGAATAAGACCCTCCCACGGGAAAGCAGCAGCCAACTGGACAACATGTTGGAGTCAGGCAGGATGGCTTTAACTTGGTAAGGAAGTGACTTCAGTTGGTTGCTCCCCTCACAGAGCAGATTGGTGTGATCTGCTTGGCCTGGTTCACACCCCTGCCCGAGAACCAATGAGTCATCCCAAACCAATTCCCTAAGTGCAGCACACACTGATGCAGTAAAGGCCCGTGAACGTTGACTGGGCCGGAGGGGAGGAGCCAGCACGAGTTGCCCCTGCCTGAACCTCAGTGACTGCCAGGGGACTGGAGAGTGCAGAAACCCCTAGACTGTGTGCTCCAGAAGAACCCTAACCAACAAGAAAAGGGGCTGGGAACTACACTATATACTTGTATGGAAGGAACCAAAAACATGATGAGAGAGAGAGAAATAAGAAAAAAACCCCAGGCCCCAACCATGAGAATATTGATCCAGGAGAGGTAAATACAAAAGAGATTGGGGGCAACAAACATGCAACATCAAACATGGCATCAGCAGACATAGATATCTTCGGGACCTCGTAAATGAGCTCAAAACTGAAATATTAATTCAAGTTAGGCAAGATATAAGTAGATTAATAAAAGAAATGCTAAGCACCTCTCAAGAAGACACAGATGGAAGAATGGAGCAACACAACAGAAGGAGAGAAATGTTCAATAAAGAATATAAAGAAAACCTAGATTTCATGAAGCAGATTCAAAGAGACTAACAGGAAACTAAAAACTCCATTGAAAGATGGCAAAACTGCTTCAAAGAAACTAGGATAGCTAGGATAGACTATCAAAACTTGAAGACAGGCTTGCAATGTGTGATCATGAAAGGAAAAATCTCTTAAAAATAACAAGGCAACAGGCAGTAACAATACAAAGGCTAGAAGATGACAAGAGACTAGACAAAGAATCAACCGAGAGGCATTAGAATTAAACCAAACCTGTGAACAAATGGGCTTAGTAGCTATCTACACAGTGTTCACATCACAGCATCAAATTATACATTCTTCAAAGCTGCACATGGGATGTGCTGCAAAATAAACCACATATTAACCCATAAAACATGCTTAAGTAAATGGAGAGGAACTGAAATCACTCCATGCATGTTCTCTGACTAAAATACAAATCAAGGGCAAAAGATACCACAAAAAATACATAAACACATGGTAATTAAATGATATATTTCTGAACAAACAATGAGTTGTAGAGGAAATTAAAGACTTTAAACAGTACCTATAATGAAACAATACTGCCAATAAAATATACTGGAACTTACGGGACACAATTAAAGTAGTCCTAGGGAAATTTATAGCAATGGATTTTTAAATCAGGAAAACAGAAGGAGCTCAAATAAACAAACTAGTGTTGAACCACAAACTTATATAACAAGAAGAACAAATCAAGCCCATAGTTCATACGAGAGGAAATTATATAGATCACAGCAGATATTAATGCAACTGAGAGTAAAATAATGAATTAATGAAACAAAAAGTTGGTTCTTTGAAAGAATAAATAAAATTGATAAATCTTTAGCTAACATCATCAAGAGAAAAGAACAAATTCAAGTAATTAGGAATGAAAATGGTGAAATCACAATGAACCCTGAGGAAATCCAGAAAAACATCAATACTTACTTGGAGAACTTACACTCTAATAATATGGAAAACACAGAAGGAATGGATAGCTTCCTAGACACATATAAATTCTAAAAACTGAATCAAAAAGATATAAAACTTCTAAGTTATCCTATATCAGCCAATGAAATTAAAAATATAATTAAAAACTTACCAAAAAGCACAGGGAATGATTCATTCACTGTTGAATTCTACAAGAAATTTAGAAAACTAACATTACTAATCCTGAAACCCTTCAATCAAACTGAAAAGAAAGCAATACTCTCAAATTCATTTCTGGAAGCAGAGATGTATCCAACTAAAAAAGAAAACTAAATCCAATCTCCCTAATGAACATAGAGGCAAAAATCCTCAATAAAATACTGGCAAACAGAATGCAGCAAATCATCAAGAAGATTATACAACACGACCAAGTGGGATTCATTCCAGGGATACAGGGATGGTTCAAAGGAAGGAAACCAATAAATGCAATAAACCATATTAAGTGAGGCAAAGACAAAAATAATACAATCAACTCAATAGAAGCAGAAAAAGCATTTAAAAAGCTCCAAAGCCCATTCATGATAAAAATCCTATAGAAAATTGAAATAGATGCTGTTTATCTCAATCTAACAGAAGCCATCAATGACAAAACAATAGCCAACATCATACTAAATGGTTGAAAACTGAAAGCTTTTACTCTAAAATCAGGAACCACACAAGAATGTCTACTATCACCACTCCTATTCGATATAGTTTTTCAAACATTAACCAGAGCAATTAGACAGCAGAAAGAAATAAAAGAAAAAAGAGTAATAAAGGAATTAAATTATCACTACTTGTGGGTGACATGATTTTCTACATAGACTGAGACCCAAAATGCTCCAGCAGAAGACTTGCAGATGTAATAACCAAATTCAGTAGTGTAGCTGGATACAGTCAACACTCAAAAATCAATAGCATTCCTGTACACAACAACAAACTGAGAGAAAAATTAGGAAAACCACACCCTTCACAATAACATCCAGAGAAATGAAATACTTAGAAACCAATATATCAAAGGAAGTAAAAGAGACCCAGGCATATAGCTCAGTGGCATAAGCGCCTACCTGGTAAGCACAAGGTTGTGAGTTCTATCCCTGGTACCAAAAAGAAAAAAAAAATCTTTATCACAAAATGGCATAGTATTTGTGCAGGAACTGAATAATACTCCCAGATACATTGAAAATTACAGTCCTTTGCAAAAGGACATCAAACAGAATATCAGAAAAATAGAAGGATATCCCTTGCTCTTGTGTAGGAAGAGCCAACATAGTCAAAATGACTATACACCCAAAATTCTTCTTAAGATTTAATGCAATCTCAATCAAAATACCATTAACATACTTCACATAATTAGAGAAAACATTCCTGAAATTCATTTGAAACCAGAGACCTAGAATAGTAAAGGAAATTCTAAGCAACAAAGGCAAGGTAGGAGATATCACCTTCACTGACTTGAAATTATACTACAAATCTACTGTGGTAAAATAGCATAGTACTGGACAAAACAGACCTGAGGATCAATGCACCAGATTAGAAAGTACAGAAACAACTAAAAACATACTCAGCCAATTTATCTTTGACAAAGGAGCCGAGCTTGCTCACTGGAAGAAAGATAGCCTCTTTAATAAATGGTGCTGGAAAAACTGGCTTTCCACATGCCAAAGAGTAGAACTACATCATGTGTATCACCATGCAACTAAAATAAATGGGAATGAATCATAGATCTAAGTATTAAAATGGTAACACCAAATCAGTCAGAAGAGAGACTAGGCAGAACCCTGGAAGACATAGTTGTAGTCAAAGACTTCATAAAGAGGGTTGGGGATTTAGCCCAGTGGTTCTAGCACTTGCCTGGTAAGTATAGTTTGTGAGTTCATCCCCAGTGCCAAAAAAAAGACTTTATGAAGAAAACTTTGATTTCATGAGAAACACATAAAAAATCAATAACTGGGACCTCATCCTATTAAAAAGTTTTTGCATAGCAAAAGAAATTACTAACAGTGAAAAGATAACACACAGAGTGAGAAAAGTTTTAGCCAGTTGTCCCTCGGATAATATTAGCACAAACCTTTCTTTTCAACGAACTAAGAGAAACTAATAGTATAGCTTGTATTTCTGTTTTTGCCTTTACCCCTTCCTTCTTTTCCCCCTCCCTCTACTCTAGAATGGACAAAAAGTGGAAATGACACAAATTTCTTTTGTCTGATTAATGAATAAAATGAATGTTGTATATATACACTGTGTGTTATTATTCATTTATACAAAATAATATAGTCCTGACACACGCTATTACACTGGTAAACCTTGAAACAATAGTCCCAGTGAAAAAAGTCAGTCTCAAAAAAAGCCATATATTGTATGATTGCATTTATATGTAATGTCCAGAATAGGGAAATTCATTGAGACTGAAGAGTAGTGGTTCCAGAGGTTGAGGAAAATGTGTTCTCTAACAGTTTAGGAGTTTCTTTTTGAGGTGTTAAAAATATTTTGGAATTAGATAGATGGAATGGTTGCAAAATCTTTTGAATATGCCACATAAGCACTGAATTTTACACTTAAAATGATAAATTCTACAGTATGTGTTTTGCATCTCAATTTTAAAATTATTGGAAGAATTTTAATTTTGTTATCTTCTTGTGCATCTTTTTATTGTTATATATTAAGGTCAATTTTTTGAACAGTATTTTTCTGTTTTGAATTATAGCAAGGATGAATATAATAGATGTTTTAATTATCACGTCTTTCTTCATCATCACAATGGTATTTATTATGCACGTGACCCAGCAGAAGAGTAACATAGGTGAAATACTGACATCTTGTGGTCAGTGTAACTATCCTGTGGTAGAGATTGGAGTTACCTGTTCTCTCATCCCCAGTGCCTTGAGGAGCATAGTTGGAACTATACCGGAATGGATTAACTCTTTATAATTCTCCAAATGAGGTCTGATAATGAAGTAGACGTTCCTGAGCCTTCAGAAAGGTGGGAGCTAGAATAACCTGGGGACAGAACCCAGGACACCTGCTTCTTCCAACACCCCATCTCCTTCCCTCCTCACCTATGGCATGATCCCCATGGAAGTCTTCAAAAATGCCCTGAAAGGAAACCTCGGTCTCCTTTCCTCTTATTCCTCATCCATATCACTGTTTCTCTATCACCAACCTATAACAATATGACAATTTATTTTTACAATAAAAAGTGACATTAGAGGTTTCACGTTGTTTCCCACATTCTTCTTCCTCTACCCCAAGTGAGGCACCAGGGCCAGGAGTATAACACACTGCACACACCAATTCGCATTCTGCTTTCCTTAAGAAGATGCACCAGGCTTGTCTCCATGGGTGGTTTATGAAAAAATCCTTGAGAAAGGACATGAGCTTAGTCAAGTGACTGGCCTTTGGAGATGATGTGACTTTGTTAAATGCTCTATCTGGAGCATTTAGAAGCAGGTACATGACCTGGCACAGCAGCACCTTTGAAACAGGTGACTCCTGGCTAGTGGGGGCTGTGACAAGGAGGGACATATATGAATTCTCATTCCCAATCATTTGAGTGTTTCCATAGAACATACCATCATTAGTTTTATGATTTACAAACAGTTAAATGGAAACCTTTTTGCAGCTCTCCCCAAGCTTCCATCTTTGTTCCCACCCATGCCCCTTCCTGAGGGTGCTCTGAGAAGACTCTCTCATTAGCAACATGCAGGGGGAGGGTCAGTCTGTTTGTTCAGCGCACCCATCACAGAGCTAATGTCAGATATTCCGTGTCCATGTTCTTTCTGGGGTTCAGTCACATATTTTAACTCCCAAAAGGTAGCAATAGCACAAAATCTTATTTTGTGGTCAGTTCTGTAGAACTTCCACAACTACTAGCAGTTCTGAATTTTTGGCGTATTGAAAGGGTCATTGTACAGTTTATTTCCAACATTTTGATAATGTTTTCACTTAAGACAACAAGCAGGTATGAATTTTGAAATTAAAATAATAAAAATATAAAGTATGTAAATTACAATACTATAAATGACATAAGCGGGTACCACCAGTTGGCAAATTGTGCCAGTACTCATTCGTGTTTGAAAGAAATGGTCTCCTAGCACTTCCCACTTCTCAATTCTTGATATGCATTTATATTAGGGAGCCATATGTTGCAGAGTCAATTTTCCAAAAACATATACTAAATGAATAGTTGTGGTTGCATAAAGAATAATGCCAACATTACTTCCATTATATCTTTGATGGTCAGAGACAATCGCCTGTAACTCTCTAAACCTCAGTCTTCATACATAGAGAACAGAGTATACGTAGTGTATTTCACAGCTTCAGTATCTGGCTGAACTCAGGCTCTGTGACCTGTCTATGTTCCCCTGGGGATTGGCTCTAGGGGAATCACAGTGGGCCCCTCCATCTTCTCTCTACATCATCAGGCATCCACATCCTCAACATGCTTCCCTAGCCAGCACAGATATGATTGTCTTCCTTTCTTTCATCATCCTATCAATTCCACAGTCCCTATCTGAGCCTATACTCCCAGATAAACATTTGCTAAACAGGAAGTCCCCCTGTGCTGTGTACATGCACACACACACACGTATGCATGCACGCACAATCACTCACCCACACTTCTCTGCAAATTTACCTTCGGATGAGTTCTTGGAAGTTTAAATATTGAGGAAAAATGCATGACTTCCATGCTTATTTCTGAAGTTGGTGGAGTAAGGGGATAAAACAAATACTGTTTCACATTATTTCTGTGCATGAAAATCAGTATATTCATGTCTTAATCTTATATGAAACCATTACATACTCTATACATGAACATGTATGTTTAAATAAAATTGTGTGACAGGTATCCTTTTGTTCCCATTTCATCAAATTATTGACATAAAGCATTGACTTATAGCATGACACATGCTATAAGTTTTTGTTGAATCTACAGTGATAATTTTTCATTTGTTCTTGACACTGTTAATTTATGTGCTAATTGTTTAGAATGTGGGGTAGGAGGGCTGATTAGAATAGAAGGTAGAAAATGGCAGCCCTGGCCAGAAGCATGTGACATCTGTTCATTTTCCTGAGTCATGGTACACTCATATTTGGGTAAAGAGGGAGCAAGCCTGGGCCATAGAACTCCTTTGGGCTTTGCTCTGAGGAGGCATTATTTCCTATATTTTACTTCTATTCCTTTCCATCACAGACAAAAACATCAAATTCATGAACATCTTCAGAAAGGTACATGCCTTACAAGGCTTATAGATGAGATTGGTTGGAGGATTCTTCCTCATGCCCTATCAGAGCCCAAGAGACTCTATGGGTAAGAAATCCCAAAAGTGGCTGCAAAGACTACAGGGGAAGTGAGTGGTTTTGACAATGGTCTTTCCAGCCCTTGTTTCCAATTAACTTGTGTGGATTTCTTCAGAATACATCTGGTTCCTATGTATTCATCTCCACCCCTAACACTTCTGCACTAGAACTTGTTTTTCAGCGGACACTCTTTAACCCTCAAATCCCTGCCCCTAGTTTTCAAGTCCTACCCCTACCCCCTGTTTCATAACTACTGCTTGTCTTTGTCAGTATGAGTTTCATTCATCTTATTTAACTGCTTAGGCTTCAATGGCATCAATCCCTGAAGACTAAAAACTTTCCCTCCATCCACTGTGCCTTGTGATTCTGCCTGCCTGTAATCCTTGTACTACAGAAAGCCAGTAGTTGTGATCCTTCAATCTCTTAAGTGGCCATAACTAAAGAGAGAAACCTCAGACCCAGAGGATGGAAACTCAGACACTGTTTCCCATCCCCACCAGCATAAAATAACATGGGGACATAATGTCTGGTTATTCTAATCACTTTAACCTGCAATAAAAAAAGATGGTGATGCAATGGTAGAAAGGCACACTGTCTGAGATTCTGGGAGGGTGAGTAGATCTAGTAGGACCTTAAAATATGCATTTATAACAGTATCCAAGTGTGATGGCTAATTTCACATGTCGATTTGGGTAGCCACATACCCAGATATTTGGAAGATTAACACTTAAATTTGTAGGCCTTAAGTAAAGCAGAATGCCCTCTATAATATGAGTGCATATCTCATCAGCAGAAAGCTATTAGATTTTAAAAAAAAACGGAATAGAGAATTCTGCCCACAGACTGACTTTAGACTCCAACTGCAGCTCTTTATCTAGTCTCCTATCTGCGGGCCTTCTCTGAGGATTTTGGGCTTTCCAGGCTCTATTTTTACGTAAAGAAATTCTTTATGTAAACACATACACACCCACATCTTACTGGTTATATTTCTATGGAAAACCTCATATATACCTAGTAAGGTTGAAACTGGTATGTAAGGATCACATTTTGAGCATTAAGAAACTTAAATATCTGGCATGTAATTACATGACCATA
Source organism: Dolichotis patagonum (assembly GCA_004027295.1). Taxonomy (NCBI): domain Eukaryota; kingdom Metazoa; phylum Chordata; class Mammalia; order Rodentia; family Caviidae; genus Dolichotis; species Dolichotis patagonum. The sequence goes on along the minus strand of PVJX010028786.1, from coordinate 1,702 downwards.
TCTACATTAGTGCTCATTGTAGCATTGCTTATTTGTGAGATAAAACTGGTAAGTAAAATCACAGTGTCTATCATCCCATCAACAATTGTCCAAAAATACATTGTGGATCATTCTTACAGTGGAACGCTGTATTGCTGAGAAAATGAATGTCCTAGATTTGTAAGAATCAGGCGTTATATATATCAGAAAAATGCAATAGTATAGTATAGTGCTACATGTATATTCATATTTACTCACAACAGTTAAGCTGTGGTAACAGCCTACATGTTCATTAACAGAGAGATAAAAGAAAATGTAGTACACATACATAATCGAGTATTATTCAGTCAAAAAGAACAAAATCATGTCATTTTCAGGAAAATGGAAGGAACACGAGACCATCACAGTAAGTGAAATAAGCCAGTTTCATACAGTTAAAAGTCACATGTTGTTTCTCATGTAAGAAATGTAAAAGTAAGAAATAAAAATAAATCTGAAAACAAAGGTGAGAGGATGGAAAACTAGAAGGTAGTCATCTACTGAGAAGAAAGGAATTAGGTGTAGGGAAAAGGGAATTGGAAGGGTGTAACAGGGATACCAGGAATCACAATATGTTATATATGTATACTAATAAACCATCGCAAATTCTCTTATTCTGTACTACTTATGCACCAATACAAACATGCCTTATATTGTAGCAGTCAAAATCAATTCTGAAAGAGTATTTCAATCTGTTATGCAAATAGAACACAGCAAAATATATAATGCTAAATTAAATTGTTAAAAGAAGGAACACCTACAGGTGTGCCCTGTACATGTAATATTTTAAGGATGCTTTCACTGAAAGCAAACACAAAACAACTTATGGAGAGTATGTATGATTGTTTAGATCAAAAATGTACCCCCAAAATATTCTGAATTTAATAGTGGGGCTTTTGAAAGGTGATCGGTTTATGGTGCTGCTATATTCATTAAAGGTTATAGTTAAAAGTGTTGGTAGGAGATACAGCCTGATTGGAGGAGGCAGGTCACTGAAGGCATTCTTACTTTTGCTGTCTCTATCTCTTGGACTCCAAGGGTTGAACAGATTTCCTCTGCAATCTCTTTCTACCATGCTGTTTCTGTCTTGGAGGCAGCCAATCATGGACAGAACATTCTTAAACCAGAAACTAAATAAATCTTTCTTCCTTAAATTGTGGGTGTCAGGTATTTTGCCCCAGCAATTACAAACTGTCTAGATGATATAACACCCATTCTGGTTATCAGTTATATCCACAGGGTAAAGAAAAGACAAAGTGGAATTCAGAGGAGGGCCTAAAGCATTTGTTAAGTTAATTGCTTAATCTGAGTATTAGATAATAAATCTCTATTTTATAGTTCTCTATAAAATTTGTGTATCTGGTATGTCTGATAAGTAACAAAGACTTCCAGGGCGCGGGCTTAGAATCAAACATACCGCATCCCCCCCCCATTAACAATTGGGATCCAGGGATCTGGGTATCTCTTAGGAGGTGATCATATTTGGTACAGCAAGTTGGGGGAGTTTCCTTCTACTGTCTCTGAAGGCAGATATTTTTATCGCCATTTTGCTTTGTCCTGAGTAATGGTTTTGCTCTATTGAATACTCTGTGTTGATGTGTTCTATAATGTTGTGTTTTTCTTTGATTTTGCTGCACCTAGTAGAAGAACAACTATTGTGAAGACGAGATATACAATGTTGCCT